>APFE031755478.1:93594-141216 GCA_000404065.3 Pinus taeda | reverse complement strand
CGAATCAATTTCTACTATGATTGGTCGATGATCCAAGTCCCTGTGCCCTATTATGGGAGATCTACAACCAATTGCTTTCAAAATCCAATTTCTATGGAGAAATAACTGATCCAATTGGGCTACTATATGATCTTTACCACTCCTACAATTTGTCCAAGTAAATTTTCCTCTTTTTGGAATGATTTCCACTAAATCCCATTCACTAATAAGATCATCCATTCATTCATGGAGTGGATCCTAAACTAGGCTTCCCCATCTTTTCTCATTTGTATATAGGTTTGTTTTAAACTCTCCACCAACTACGCTACCTATTTGTCAATTATCCTCCCAAAACTGGTGGAGAGAATCCTAAAATTACATTTTTTTTTCTCCATAGTTAATAGGGACATATACAGTTACAGTGGGAAATATTTCTTTAGAGTCCTTTTGATTAAGTAATATTGTGATCCAAAATATGGACTTGAGGAATTTCTTTAATGTGAATTGGGAATCCAACAATAAAATACCGAGGCCACCGAAAGCCCCATTGGAGCTTTGTGCTACCCCTGAGCAGTCTCTCCAGAAGTCGCTTGAGATTTTCAAAAGCTATTCTTCGTCTAAATTCATCTCCTACAAAAGTATTACTTGTGTTTTTTCACCTTTTATTATGTCCTTAACAAAATGGGATTTTGCAAGGTTCCCAAATCCCTTACTTTCCATGACAGTAAATTCATTGATATTTCGAGGATTTTCCTTACTACTTCCTGCTTTAAAACCACCTTGATCCCAATTTGCTGCCATTTTTAGAACTTTTGTGATTTGTGGTTGGGTACCTAGCTTGATATTTTTTTCTGCCTCTCCCTCTCTTTCCTTATTTTTTTGAAGGTTTTCCATTGCCTCATGGAGTGATCTTTGATTTGATTTATGACTGGTTGAGTCTCCTCTTGAATTTATATTTTTCCTCGTGTTTCTGGTCATTACATTGTTTAGTGCTTCCTCATATCCCTTTTTCACTAAGGGAATTTTCTTATTTTATTACTCCTTAGATTTCGTATCTACATAATTTTTCTCTTTATGAATAATGCGATAATGTTCTTGATTAGCTGGGATAACAATTACCTTAGGATCTAAATTGTGAATCTCTCCTTCATCCTTGGATGCATTCATTTCTTGGGTGTTTGTATCATCAGATCCTTTCACCACTACTTCTATATTTGTATCATCTAGGGTTTGAAGAGTTTCAAAGGCTCGGTTTTCTAAGTGAAAGGTTCCTTCCTATTATTCTCAGGAGGGTTTTTATTTGTAGTCATTTTCCCTTTGTTTCTCCCCTTCCTTTGAGTCAACCATTCCTCTTATTGCAGAAAGGATTCACCTTCACCTTTTTCAGGCTAAGCTTTCTTGAAATCCCTTGAAAAGTGTCTATATCCATGGAATATTTAACACTTGAATGGAAACTACTCATAGTCCAAGATGTGGCAGTGAATCCACTCTCCTTGTGGTAATTTGATCTAAGAAGATAACCTTTTTTCTTGATCTACTTCAATGAAATATTGACACAAGTGAATTAGCTACCCTTAGGTTTGACATGATCCATATATCTTCCTACCCCATTTCCCATCACTTTCATATAGTCATCACTACAACAAGATAGCAACAATCACAAATTTTTTATCCATACTAGCATTGTTGCGGGGATGTCTTCGTCTAGGTGAAAATCACCTGACTAGGAGTTCAAAGACATGCCTCTTGCTCCAAAGAAGTATGGACTATTTCTAAAGATAGCATATATATCCTCTTTGAATTCAAAGACGAAGGAAGGGGAGCCATTATCGCACATAAATAGCCTAATATTACCCTTCATCACGTACCTCCATTTTTTTTTATCTCGATCTCCATCGATTTGGGGGATGGCCACATCCTCTTAAATTTTCCCACTAGGGATCTTTTCGTGAAGGATAGGGTTGTTCGATGAAACCCATTCAGAAGGGAAACCGAGGCTATATTATGAACTTTCCAAACAAACCAGGAGTGTGAATCATTCACTTTGTATAAATTAATGTATAGATTTAATACTTCTCATGAAATTTACTAAATCACAAGACTTGAAGCTACTCTACTGATCTACAGAAGTTAATTCACCATCTAGAACAAGAATCATAGACATGCAAAAGGAAACATCACACATGCATAGAGATTTATCTAGGGAAAATAAACTGCTCAAAACCCCTTACTATCTATATTGCATTAATAAGAGAATAGAGATGAAATACATATGCTTTCTCAAGCATGAGCACACCCTACAAGTGTATAGTCTATATCTTTGCCTGACAAACTGACTCTAGCCAGCACAGCTAATTTTCAAACCCTCCAAGTTGTTATTTCCTTGGGTTGTTCCCTTGGGAAATCACCCCTATTTTTAGGAATTTCACACCATGGAATTACGCAATTACCTAGGGTCCTTCCTCTGATTGCATGCACCTCCTGTGCACATTGGAATATGCTACAAATGATAGCACACTACCTTGAAATCTCCATCTCAACTGGGTAACTCGAATTCTCTGCATGCAACAATTATTTTTGGTTAACTAATTAGTTAACTGGTTGATAACTGAGTGTGGTTGAAGTTCCACTTCCACAACTTGACCTCCACTAGTTCTCCTGACACTTGGAACTAGTTAAATTAACAATAACTCAAATTAACTTAAATAGATTGCTACACACTAATAATCAAACATACTAAACTAAACTCAAGCTTCCCCAATTCTAATTAACTGAGTTAACTGAGTGACAAGTGCCATGTCACCTTAGTTAACTACCTCCAATGATCCAGGTGGATATTGGTCTATTCCACCTAAACCCCTTATTTAGTTTCATTTGCTTCCTTAATTGTAGCACAATTTACTAGTTTTGGCAGTTTTTTGGGTCCTGAACTTCTGGAACCATTTTGAGGCCCTAAACGATATTTTGGAAAAATTGCTCAATGATTGCTATGGAAACCACATCAGTAGCTGCATTTCTCAGAGAGATATTTGGGACAATGAGGTATCATACGCATCAAACGAAGATAATATGGCCATGTTACGACCTCGGGAAGTTGGCTACCCAACTAACCCCAACAGGGCCCATAAACTCTTAATGTTACATCTCCTCGGGTTAGGGTTTCAGTTGTTTATGGTTTTCTCTTATTGTTCAATAATGTCATGCAGAAAGAGTTAATCTTGTGGACAAAACCAACCTCCCTAGAAGCCTAAGACTTTCTAGTGACAAACAAGACAATTAAGAGCAATCCTTCTCTAAACATGCATTATCATAGGAGAAACCAAGTGTTTTAGATCCTACCTGTAGTCCAACGTTGTTGTAGTAGTGTAGCCTCGTCGATCCAGATGAGCTCCTCCTTCACTTTGAAACCTGCATTCACTAACAATCAAACGATTACATAACACTTGAATATCTCATAAAACAAAACATATTCAACATATAGACCAAGGAGTATATGAAACAATTCATTAACAACAAATCATTGAGAAGAATGGACTATTTGTATTAATAGGAAACAAAAGAAACCATTACAACCTGAGCCTTGGTGTTGTGCAAGTTCCTCCCAGGGTCCAGCAAGAGTTTTCCTCTACTTTGACAAGCTCACCCACCTCCAAATGAAACAAGAAAGGATGGTAATCTCTCCTCACAAGCTTACAATGGAAGTCCTAATTCCAGCAGCATCTACCCTTTGGAATGTTCAGCTTTCAACCTCCCCTCTCTTGGCCCAATGCCTGTATTTATAGTGTTCTAGAGGAAGTTATTCAGTTCCAACATCAATGGGATACTCCCTCTTTTGGATGGGGTAGCTCCTCTCTTGATGGGATAAGTTCCTCTATCATAAGGATGCATGAACCATCTGGAGGCGCTTAATACACGTCAAACACTCTTCTAGAAGGCTCTAGAAGTGACCACAAGTAACTTTTTTAAGATGAAACTCGCGCCTTTTGACCTTTACAGGGGTACGCACCCATCCTTTGGCTTACAGAGCGTACAAGTACGCAGTACAATGAGTTTGGGATGCGTACACGCAGGCAAGGTAGAGAGAAGCTGCGTACCCAGAGATAAACATGTTTTTAAGTGACTTTCTCTCTTTTTGAAGTTTGACATGAAGAGCAGAGGTATTAGGCTTGACAAGGAGGATAATATGACTATTGATGGAGCCATATTAACTGCAGATAGTCATGGTGAAAAATTTCAGTGTAACAGTATCATTCCTAGCCAGCCATCCAGTCATTTCAACCTTATGTTTAGCCACAACCTTAGTGGAATACCCCACACCAAGGGTGGAGGACCCAATACAACAATGCTCCAGCTCTATTGTCTCCACCACCTACCCAACCACAACTCCTACACTCTACTCCACCCAAGTAACCCCAGATGCCTACCCAGCCAAATCCAAACCCAAACAATAAGCAGGCTCAACAATTCTATAGTGGAGAGACATCATACCAAGCTTATGCTGTAGAAATCTAAGAGATTAACCTAAGATATGGGAGAATTATCCTAGATAACCAACCTCCCTCTCCACATAGAGAGGTTGAGGAAGAAATAGAGGGAAGCAACTTTAAAGTAAATCCACCCTTCCCTGAGAGGTTAGCCCAACCACTCCATACTACCCCAAAAGAACTTGAACTTCTGGGAGAATTGAAAAAATATATGTGTAAAGATCCCCCTTCTCCAAGCAATAAAAGATGTTCCCATTTACAATAAGTTGATTAAGGAGAAGTGCTTCAAGCATCCAGGAAGAAGAAAAAGGGATGCCCCTACCATTAATGTCATTGGGTAGCTGTCTGACTTAATGCTAGGGTAGGTAATATGTCCAAAATATTTGGAGCCTGGAAACCCTGTAGTAGATGTGCACATCAATGGCACCATTGTCCCACAAACTCTGATTAATCTTGGGGTTGCCATTAATGTGATGACCAAGGACACCATGCTCAAGCTCAACCTCCAAGCATCATTGAGGAAGACCACAACAATTCTGCAACTTGCAAACCTTTCCACAGTCACCTCTGAGGGAATTGTGGAGGATGTGATGGTCTCCATTGACTCCTAGGAGTAACCTACAGATTTTCTAGTTCTCCAGCCCAAGGCTAAGCTCATTGGTTACCCTCTCATCCTTGGGAGGCCATGGTGGGTCACAGCTGATGCTTACATTAGCTGCAGAGCTTGGAATATGACCATCAAGAATGGGCATATTTCCAAGCAGTTAGTCCTATACCCTCATGCTCAACCTTCTCTAGACCATGATTTACCTTTATGGTTGGAGGAGGAGGAAGAAGATGAGGCTTATTCAACCGAACATTATGCTTTGGAATCAACCATAGGAGGAGGACAACAATATGAGTATGACTTAATTGAACACCTGCTCCAAAGTCCAACTCCTAGTTCGTTACCATTAGAAGAAGAAGTAAGGGAAAGCTAGAACAATCATCAAATTGACTTATGCTTGGCAAATTACAACCCACTCCAAGTGAAAACCATAGAGTTTGGCACAGAGAAAACTTTGAAAATTAATCCATCTCTTTCTTCTCTTGAAGAGGAAAAGCTATGCAACATGTTGAGAGAAAACCTAGAAGCCTTCGCTTGGAGTTACAAGGAAATGAAGGGAGTACACCCCTCAGTGTTTACTCACCACATATACATCAAAGAACGTTGCAGGCTATTCCGACAACCACAAAGGAAGATGAATCTAGCTCTTAAAGATATAGTCAAAGAGGAACTGCAAAAACTGCTAGATGCATGATTCATTTACCCTATCTCTGACAGTGAGTGGGCCTCTCCTTTAGTGTTAGTTCCCAAGAAAAATGGTAAGTGGAGGATTTGTGTCGATTATAGGGAGTTGAACAAATCTACAAAGAAGGATAATTTTCCCCTACCCTTCATTGACCAAGTGCTAGATGGCCTAGCAGGGAAGAAGTTCTTTTCTCTCCTAGATGGATTCAGTGGAAACAACCAAATCCAAATCTACCCAAAAGACAAGATAAGACCACATTCACCTGTCCTTGGGGTACTTTTGCCTATAGGGTCCTTCCTTTTGGCCTATGCAATGCTCCTGCCACTTTCTACAGAGAAGTCTTGAGTATTTTTGCTAAATTAGTACATGATGCAGTGGAAATCTATATTGATGATTTCACACCTTATGGCTGTGATTTTGAAGAAGCCATGATTAACCTAGGCAAAGTATTGCACAAATGAATTGAAATGAACTTCTCTCTCAGTCTAGAAAAATGTGAATTATCAATGACTGAAGTGACCGTGCTAGGTCATTCAATATCTTAGCAAGGACTGCAAGTGGACCCAAACAAAATAGAAATCATCCAAAAGGGTCCCTCCTCAAAAGCAGAGGGATGTTAGGAGTTTCTTGGGGTTAGATGGATACTATCGAAGGTTCATAAAGGACTTCAACAAGTTGGCCTCTCATTTATTTGGGTTGTTGGCCAAAGATTCAGAGTTTATATGGTCAAAAATTTGTCAAGAGGCCTTAGACATTTTGAAGGGTAAGGTAACCACTGCACCAATTCTTCGAGGCCCAAACTAGGCCCTCCCTTTTCATATTCATACTGATGCCTCACACAAAGTCATAGGAGCAGCTTTAGGTCAAGTAGAGGAGAAATTACCCTATGCCATCTATTTTATCAATAAGAACCTGTCAAAGGCTGAGCTAAATTATACTGTGACCAAAAAGGAACTCCTGGTTGTTGTGCATTCATTAAACAAATTTAGGCATTACATTACAAGTTATCAAACATTTGTGCATACTAACCATGCTACAATCAAATATTTAATGAACAAACCAAATGTGAATGTTAGGATTATAAGATGGTTGCTTTTTATACAGCAGTTTGATCTAACTATTGTTGATAAGCCTGGTAAGGAAAATGTTGTTGCAGACTTTCTATCTAGGATGAATCTTCCTGCAGGTGAAGAAGGAATGGTGGATAACCAGTTACCAGACGAGCATTTGTTTGTTATTTCAGCTCTCTCACCATGGTTTGTTGCTATAGAAAACTGTTTGGTATCAATACAGTTCCCACCAAACTTGCCCTCCAAAGAAAAGAGAAATATAGTTAGGAAAAGCGCCCCCTTCACCTGGATTGGGGGAAATCTTTTCAAACTTGGCCTAGATTAAATCTTGAGAAGGTGTGTAAGGGAAGAGGAATTTTTTGACATCCTTTTGACCTGTCATGATGGGCCTTGTGGGGGTCACTTTGTAGCAAAGAGGTCAACATTCAAAGTGTTACAAGCAAGCTATTATTGGCCCACTCTTCATCAAGATGTGAAGAAGTATATTAGTCAATGTGATCAGTGCTAGAGGATGGGAAATCCTACTCCAAGAGATGAAATGCCCCTGCAACCTCAAGTGACTTTCGAGCCATTTGACAAGTGGGGCATGGACATCATTGGACCTATCAACCCTCCTTCAAAGAAAAAACAGTACATTATTGTGTGCACCCATTATTTGAATAAGTGGGCTAAAACCAAGGTGATTAAGGCAACAATGGAAGAGAAGGTGGTTGAGTTCCTAAGGGAGAATGTATTCTACAAATTTGGGTACCCTAGGGAGCTAGTCAAAGACCAAGGAAGCCATTTTACCTCCAACATGATTGAAGAATTGCTCAGCCATCACAAAATCAAGCATAGGACCTCAACTCCTTATCATCCACAAGTTAATGGGCAAGTGGAGGTGACCAACAGGGCACTGGAGACCATCTTAACCAAGGTAGTGAGCAATAGTAGGAAGGATTGGGTAGAGATACTAGTTGAGTCTGTTATGTTCCTTTACCAATAAAGTCATAATTTTTGAATGGTTGAGGTCAAATCTGTAATATGTACATACCTTTGCTTTCTGCAAATGTTTTCCATACTCAAACAAAAAAAAATTAACATTAAAAATTGTAAAGAGGGTATTTCCTAAAAGAAAAATCAAAGGACAAAAAGAATGAAAAGGGTCAAAAAAGATGAGAAATGAACCCCAAGAAAGAAAAAAGACCATGAAAGTGTGCAAGTCAAAATGCCACTACGATTTACTTTGATGAAGAATAAAAAAGATTGTGTGCAACTTGTTACTTTTTCCACAATCCATGGATAGTCAAAATGTTTAAACTTGGCTATTTCATATTTTCAATTTTATGCTTAGAAATAGAGAATAAAATCTGACCAAACTGTTTAATCTTGGCAGATAAGTAGATAGGTAGAGAAAATAAAAGGAGCTCAACTGTTTAGTCTGAGCCCTTGGATGTAATAATGATAGACTTAGATAGATTTCTATTGTAAAAGAAAAGAAAAGTTTTGATAAAGGGTTTGCCAGCTTAAGTGCACCCTAATAAAGAGTAGAAAAATAGTAGGATGAGTAGATGGGTAAGTAGTTGAATGGTTGCAGAATTCTGATGATTGATTAGATTAAATCATATCCTTTACTTTCATCATCAAATTTCTAAAGTATGGATGATAATTGAGTATTTACTAAAGCACACAAAGTCAAATTGATTAACCTCCCTCATTCACTACATTTTTCACTTAACTAATTTCCACGGAAAGTCTTAAAGTACCTAAAACCTTAAGTTAAAGGGGCTCAAAGCATTTCTCTGACTTCTAGAGGGACTGGACCCTTGGCCCAATAACTTATAGGTCCTAAGTACTAAAATTCTTCTCACAAGCATTCACCCCCTCATAATTCACTCATTTTTCCTAAAAAACCCCTTTTCCCTAAGGTTAAAACACCATTTACCTAAGGAAAAGTAATCACCTCCATGGATACCCTTTTTTATGAAAAAACCCACAAAAATAACACTAAGCCTAAGTTATAATGTGTTTATACAAAGCCAATGAATTAGAAAGGTACATTGTACTTAGCGCTAAGTTATTTTCCGCCTTTATTTCATATTAAATTTAACTTTATGTAATAAATCCCAAAAATACCCCTTTCCCTTATATTTTATTAAACCCCTTTAACTTTAATATCCCATCCCCGAAAGTTTGAAACATAAAATTTATTAATAAATAATTAATGGGTTAAATAAGTCGATCAGTGGCTAATTAATAACCAAGACCCACCGCCGAATAAAAGAGATTAATTAACCGATCTGCAGTTAATTAATAATCGACCCCAACAATAAAATCACTCCCGACATCATTACACCTCCATAATCCTTCATTAATTAAATCCCACCACTTTAAAACCCCATCGGGCCCCTCCATTAAACTTCACATCAAATCATCACACCGATCATCGTACGACCTGATCCCTTTTGATCCAATGGTCGACGCTCATATCGGGTGGCCTCCAAAGGCCGACCTTTACTCGCTCGATATGGGTGGTTTCATTATTCACCCCGCTGCTATGTGGCACGCGATGAATGGCATCAGGCGACCTCCCCCCAAAACCGTTCAAGCCCAAAAGCAGTGCGATATGATCCCGCTTACCGCCTCCCGCTAAACGACAAAACGTCGCATCCCCAGCTTAACGCCAAATGTCCCTTTCTTCGTGTACCCGCCAAAATAGTTGACTTTGTGACTAAAACTAAAAAACTCGTTGTTTTTAGTTTTACCGTGAAAAAGAACACTCAAGCCTCCATGCAAGCACTAGAGCACGTACAACTGTCAACCCACGTCCAACTGTCAACCTGCTGAAACTCCAGACCACCTTTTAGTCATGTGAACTTCCTACAAACAATGCATAGTTTCTCATACTTCGTTCGAAGTCAAAACCAGGTATTTAACCAAATTCGCTGAGAAACCCTGTTTTATTCCCAAAACTAGACTCAATTGCTTTAAATTACTAAGTAATTCAGTAAGACAGTTGCCCAGTGACTCCAAATACTCTGAAATAGACCAGTTTTCCCAAATTCACTAAAATCTCTTCACCCCCATCCTTGAATCCACAAGAACCAAGGATGTCTGCTCCCATTGCGCTAAATGTCCTACCAATTTCTACTCCCCATAGGGACTTAGACCATCTCCCCCTGCAAGATAAAGATTTTTCAAATTAAAGATACCTTTGTCCAAGAATCCCCATTAAAACTATACTGCAAGTACAAAGACTAGTACCTGAACCATGCAGACAAAATAGGCCTTTGGGAGTCAGGTTTGCACAAATACCAATTCCCCAGAGTTCATATCTTCCTAGAGATTATCCACTATTGCCATATGAACTATAGCCCTAGCCAAAGAGCAATGTTGACTCCTAACCAGTCTGTATTATTTACCATCACTTCTGACTCCATAAATGAAATCCTATAGTTACAACCAGGCCAAAACCCAACCACTCTTTCTGTTGGAGATTTTCCTAACAGATTCCCCACACTCACCTCAATCAAACATGCTCAGTTATTCCAGACCTTCATCAGGGAAGAGCGATACATTCCAAAGGATCCTCCACCATATATGTCTATCATATTCTCTTATCTTGGTAGAAACATCATAGAAATGATATCGAGTGTGTTAGGCCAAACTACAAGTGAATTTGTTGATGAAATTATTATAGCCTTCATGTCCATCTACTCTCCTGGGCAGCCCCCAGCCATCATGCTTGATTATGCTAAATTCATTGCTGATAAAATGCATGATCAATTCATGAGGATGGATAATGAAAGAGTGTTCTAATATTCTTCAGTTTTATATCATCTTTTCCTATATTGTCAAGTTGACAAATTCCCAATCACACTTCAAAAGCTTGATACGAGAGACAACCCTAGATTAGTGGTCTTCTGGACTTCATTAATTCACCTACATGACTCTCAATATTCTTATACTGATTTCATGTATCTCTTTGTGCACCCAGTGGCAACTATGTTATTAGGAAGCCCTCCCCCAGAATCAGTGCAGATATCAGGAGGGTCCTATAGTTGTCCAAACAATATAGAGTGGGAGATTGGTACTTATACCAAAACCACACTAAAATCAGAATATATGGATGTGAGTTGGCTCCCTACAAATTGCCAAAATACCTCCCCATGAGATTGTTTTCTCTAGAGTACTATAGGGAAATGATTAATTCAGATGAGGTGCATTTTGTGAAGGCCAAGAAGAAAGCTCAACTTAGAATAAAAGATTAGCTTGGCCCATTTATATGTAACAGTAGGGAAGAAGGAAAGGAAGCAGAAGAAATCATCCAAAGGCTGAAACTAAAACAAAGTTTTATCTTGAATCATGACCCTTTAGAGTTCATTTTCAATAGGAGACAAAAGAACAAAATATCTCCTTATATCCACCATAGAATTCTTGAAATTGAAAAATATGAAAATCAGCTAGAATGGGTGGAAAACACTTTGGTAGACTGAGATAGCACAGAAGTTGCTGTCAATAATGTATTGATTGATTTAGAAAGAAGACTTGATGAAGATTCATTTGTACAGGTGCCAGGAGAGTCCCAATCTCAAAGAGAATCACAAGGACACAATGGGCAAATAGCAAAAGAAGGACCTCAAGAGCAAGAGCCATCAAAGTAGCCAGAGGAATCAGAATAGCCAGAGATATCAGAAGAACTTGCTCAGCTAGAACTGAACAATCCACCTATTTTACAGAATCCTCTAAATGAGGAGAGAAATCCTAAAAGAGATAGAGAGGAGGCCACTCCTTCTAGCAGACCTATTGCCCAGACTTATGTCAAGAGGAAAAGGTTGAATTCATTTTCAAAACAAGATTTTACTGAAGAAGCGGTTGGAACTACAAGTGCAGAAAGAGTAGAAAGCAAGCAGGCCACTCCCTTAGGAGGTACACAAGAACCTTCCACCTCCCAGGCTCAAATGCTGGAGAGACAATAGAGCATGGAAGTATCCTCCTTCAGAGCTCCAACTGGTCAGAGCCAAGACATCAGAGAGAAATATAAAGAAATCAAGGCCAGGAATGAAAGATTGAAGGCCCAAAGCTATGCACATTACCTAAAAATGGCTCCTATTAATCAAACAAGGCTAATGCTAGCCTTTGATGTGAAAGAGGGTAAAATGCAGATGACTTTCATGAAGCCAACTACACAGCAGCCCAGGTCAATTGCATATTACTTGAAAATAGACTTTGAAGTATTGGAAAAGGATATCCATCCTATTGACCAAATAGAATTACACAAGTAGACTAGGGAAATGGTCTACTCCACCTTGACCAACAAGGCAATTGCAGCTCACCAACTTCACAATTCGCTAAATAACATATCAGCGCAATTCCAGTTGGAGAAGGCCTCTTCACAGGCCATGGATACCAAAATAAAGTCCTTAGAGGACTTAGTCATAGAACTAGGGCATGATCCCAAGGATGTGAAAGCTGCAGAAAATCTTATTAAAAAGAAAAATGATGACATATCTGCACTAAAAAAGCAGCTCAAAATTCCTCCTCTGCATCATCCTCAGACAACTAAAGTATTGGAAACTCAGAAGGAGGAAGAGCTTATGGACTTAGTTCTTAAGATAAATGAACAACTAAAAGAAATAGAGAAAGAGCTGGATAATTTGATACAATCTAAACAGAGTGATTTGGCCACCACCCCTCAGATGGTAATTCCTATAGTCCCTACAGCAGTACCCTCCACATTGGCTGCTTCTTTAGCACCAACAATTTCACCAGCTACTACTTTGCCATTTATAGGTACATCTACAAGTGCAGGGACATCCATAGAAAAGACAACTAAATTAGTAAAAGCCATGAAGAAAATGAGCATCCAGACTACTGAGCTTAAAAAGCTTAGAGAAAAAGTGTCAAGTTTGGAGACTGATTTCAAACTTGCACAGATGCAATAGAAAGAAGAAGTTCAGAAGAATCAAAGAATGGGAGAAAGAATAAAAGTCCTTGAAAAGGACTTGACATTGCAACAGCCACTTGGAGACATGAAGGAAATTCTTTGGGCCAACATCATTGACTCCATCAATGATGTTTGGCCAACTATTCAAGTAATTTTTGAACAAACTGAACCAGTAAAAGTGGTTACATAAATAATATACAAGACAATGGAAGAGTTGGGAGATAAGCCTGAAGAGGCCAAACAGTTGATAGAACTTTTGAACAGTAAAAACAGGTATCAGCTAGATGAATTGGGCATTGAAGATAGAACAGGGACCATTCTAGAAATTAAGAAGATTCTCACCAAAAGGAACTTGATGATCAATCTGGAGAAAAGGTGCGAAAGCATCCAAGGTGATATTGACATATTTATGACAAAGTATGGTATTCTAAGGGAAAAAGGACTCCCCAGTCATATGGTAATCCATGACAAGCTAATGACTCAGGAGGATTACATTGAAATACCAAACAAGTAGGCCACCAGCCAAGCTAGTACTTCAACGGCAAAAGCTTTGCCCACTCGAAAGGTATTATATGATAGTCTGGAAAATCTGCTTTTCATAGAGCATGAAGTCAAGCACTTGTTTGTCAATAGGCCAAATTTTGCCAAGTATACAGAATCTGACGAGATATATAGAAAGATGATAAGGATGAAATTACCTGATAAATCTATATTAAAACCAGATAAAACAGGTAAAACAGAGCCAAAGTGTAGTATAAAGAGTATCAGTAGGTAGAATACATAAAGTAATTCCAACACATAAGTATCAAGCAACTGAAAGAGCCAAATCCAAATTACAACAGCCAGCACAGTCATAATAAAAGGGACAGCAAGAAGACAATTCTCCATCTGTCTCTATCTTCATGCTTGAAGATATTTTCGATTTCCTAGAATAATTCTCGTATTGTTATGAGATATTTTGTAATATTTCTTGTATAAATACTTCACAAATTGAAGTAATTAGGGTGGATTAAGTACATTTCTGTAGACATTTTATATCGAGCTATGGAGCTTTTGTATTCAAGACTAGATTGGTTTTGCTGGATTATGAAATAAAGCTAAGGACATTTCACTGGATTCTTGTGCACAGTTGGAACCAAATAAGTACTATCTCTTCATGTTCAAATATTTTTTTCTTGTCATGTTATAAATATTCACATTTGTCTCTTATGAAATCTGAAAAGTAAACAAAGAATGATATCTCAAAATTAGCTTAAATGCTCTCTATTTTAATTGTTTACTTTCTATATGTTTTCTGCTAAACTATCTTGGTCTGGGAATTCTTAATTTCTCCCTTACTTCCATAGTTCCCCCCCCCTTGTTCCATAGTAAAGGATTCTTAGTTGCCCTTTTCTACTGATCATCCTTCTTTTCTTCATCTTAATCCCAATTAAGGATTCTTCATTGCCCTTTGCCCTGGTTAGGACCATCTCATCCATTTGAACCTACATATTGCTTTTTGTTGTGCTAGCCTTACCTGTGAAATCTTACTTTAGTGATTGATCTAACCCAATTAAGCCACTCTTTGATTGACTCCATAGCCTAATGGCCTGAATACTTGTTTTACCCATCTGTTTTCTTAAGTCCACCACTAAAACATCATAAGCATTAAGAACTAGCCTGAAATCCTAATCAAAACAAAGTTAAATTATAAAGAGAGAGCCCTCTCTGGACTTAGGTTGGCTAGAACCTGAGTCTAAAAGATTAGGTTTGTCGTTACCTCAGACTATTCCTTCTTTGATAACTTCTAGGGAAGACATCTGAGTGTTAACATAGTGGCAACCATACTAGGGACTCAAACCCCCAGTCTTAATAAACCTTTGAGAAATTCAAAATTTTGTTTTCAAGCCTCTTAAATGGTTTATTAGAAGTTCTTTCAAAAATTCATAAAAAAAGAAAAATAATTAGAAAAAGCTTGAAATATGGCTTCAGGGAGAACACACTATACCAGGGCCAACCCTGATCCAAATCCTCCCCTTGTATTTGACAATCCCGACCTTACAAGAAAGTTTAGTAAGCCCAAGACCTTTATTTAGATCCAATTCCTACCTTAGTGAGTGGTTATTCATAGAAGACCTCCCTTTTGACGAGTATTTTGACCATTCCTTATTTAGAACCAAGTCTGAGAGTGAACTTGAGGACACAGTTCTAGATCCAGAATTTATAGTAGAACTTGAAGTTCAGAGGGAAAACTTGTCAACTGATTAGTACCTTCTGAATTCCCCTTAGTCATCCTTTACTACTGATAGAATCCCTGAACTTTCTGAAATAGCTTCAACTTCTTTTAGCTCACCATCATTTCCCCACACTTCTAAAGTTCATTCCTCATCTCCATTCATACCTTCACTTCCCCATTAGCGTATCACTACCCTTCAAATACCCATTACTCTTGTCACTCCAAATCCCCCTGTTATCCCAAATCCCCCTATTACCTCAACTCATGTTCTCAATCCTGTCCAACTTAGAGCTATGGCACTCAGATATGCCCCTCTTATGATGCCCGCTCCTCAAGGTGCCTTACCAACAAATTATCAGAGTAAAATTGTCTTATTTGATGGCACTGGATCTTACATAACACAACAACACACAAAGAAAATGACAGATTATTTTGAATTGCATGAAATTGACATAGGAGATGTTCAAATGAGAATTTTTGTCAAAACTCTAGCTGGAGAAGTGAGAATGTGGTTCAGATATTTTCCTCCTAATAGTATAGATAGTTTAGAAGTTTTTTACCAACAATTTTTACATAGGTGGGAGAAGAAAAAGAAACCTCTTCAAATTCTTTCTAAATATGAAAATCTCAAGAGGGAACCAAACGAAACCATTCAGGACTACTGTACTAGGTTTAACAATGTATATAATGCAATAAAACTTGACCTTAGACCTCCACCTGGCTTAGCCCTGATTAAGTTTCCAGACGGATTTGACACAAACATGCTTTTCAACTTAGAGAAAGGAATCCCCCTACACTAGAAGATATGCAAAGTGTTGTAGTTAGCGTAGAAGCTAGTCTTCTATCCAAAAGAGCTAGGGTTAGAAATGAAAGAAGAACACCCCTGAAAGATGAAACTTCACCCTTTGATCAACAAATGGATGCTTTAGCTAAAGGAATGGAAAAATTGATGGATCGAATAGAAAAAAATGAAAGGAAACCTCACTGGAATAATCAACAGGCACCTCCAGTGAGGAATCCAAATATTAGGGAGAACCAGAACCAAAACACTGGTAAAAATGGGCCTGATCAGAACATTAGACCTCCTTTCCAAGAGAATTATGCTGAAACTTCCCATCAAGAAGACCCTAAGCTAGACACCCAAATCAGCTTAATGGGATTAGACGATGAAGAAATTGTCTTTCTGACTTAGGATGATCAGGAATTATACATGCTTCAACAGTTACAGACCCAAACTGGAGAATCTTTCAACTACAAGCAAGGTATGATTCTGATATCTTTGAAGTGCATAAACAGTACAATTTGAGGAGCAAAAAGAACACTGATGTCCCGGACCAAACAAGAAAGCGGTACCTAATCAGCCTAAGAGAGTGAAAGCTGCAAATCAGAATCCTCCAGTTACAAAAACTCTACAAATCCTTTCTAGATCAAATCAGAACCCTCCCAGTCCCACCATTGAAGATGTAACCAACTACCAACCTTCTAATGAGTAACCTTCCACTTCAGTTCCCCTCAAGGAAACAATGGAACAATCTCCAGAAATTATATTAGAAAATCCAATTAAAAAGACTCCAAACAATGAAAAAGGAGAATAGACTACTCAGAACCCTAGTGCTAAGATTTCAAATGTTCAAATAGACAAATCCCATCTGCCTTTCAATTTGGGAGCAGAGATGGCCAAACTTAAGATCTCAGTTCCTTTAACGGAACTGGTCAAACATGAAACTTACAAATCTCAAATAATCAAATCTTTAAACTTCGTTGAAAATCAAGACTCCATTAACCTATTTGATGATCAACCTGAGCTAATTTTCGGTCCTGATGTTAATGGAAAACCAATGAAAGGAGGTATACCACCCTTCTACATCAGCCTTAACATCCAAGATAAAATCCTACATAATGCCATGCTATACTCTGGGGCTTCGCACAATCTTATGCCTAAATCCGTTATGGAGAAGCTAAACTTGGATATCACTAGACACTATAAAGACCTGTTTTCATTTGATTCGAGCCAAGTTAAGTGCTTAGAACTTATAATATACCTGTGTGTTTCCCTAGTGCAGTACCCTACTAAGACCATTCTTATGGACATAATTGTTGCTGATATACCACCTAAGTATGGTATGATGTTGTCTAGATCTTGGTGTGCCATGCTCCAGGGATCTCTGCAACTTGACATGTCGTATGCTACCATATCAATCTTTGGACATCCTAAAAAATTGTATAGAGAGACTCTAATGAAGTATGTAGTGAGTACCCAGGAGAGGCCTCAAAACTTTCCTGTATATTCAATGCATTCTGATATTGATTCTTTCATTCTTTACAATGTTGAATCTAACCAAGAAAACACCTTAGATAGCATGATGGCAGAACCAAAAGAAAGTACAGTAACAAAAGAAAATCAAAGTGTCCAAATTCATGAGATTTCAGATAATAAAGATGACCTAGATACTTTAGTCAAAGAATATTTTATCCCCCCAGACAGTAAGAATATGAATATGAAATTCTATGGCATCTTGAATTCAATGGGTCAGTAAACAAAATAAGTGCAGGAGCAAGAGTATGGATTTACAATTTAGAAAATGATCATTCAGAGGGTCATGCCTATGGATTGAACTTTAAATGTACAAACAACATGGCCAAATATGAAGCACTTCTGTTAGGTCTGAAATTGGTCAAAATGTTAGGAGCCATAAGAGTCTATTATGGGAGATTCAGAGTTGGTAATAAAACAAGTTAACATTTTTTATATGACTAGGGATCCTAGGTTAGGATTTTATAGAGGAACAGTTGTAGAAATACTAAATACTTTTTTAGAAAGCAAGCTTGTTGTTATTCCAAGAAAACACAATATGCAAGCTCACAGTTTAGCGATGTTTGCTAGTACTTGCAAGTTGCCATTTCAACCCAACCATTAGTATGCTGCTGAGGTTAGGCATAGACCTGCTATTCTTGACAACTTAAAGAACTTGAAAGTTTTTGATAGTGATCAACAAATTAACAATTTTCTAACTTTAGATGATGAATTTGTAAATAGAAACATAGACACGGACATAACATTAGATTTTGATTACACTGATAAAATAGAAATTAACGAAGTACAAGATGAAAAGATAGATAATTTCCGTCCCACAAAGTCTACAAAATTAGATATTCGAAACCTAAAACAAATGGAAATTGATGAAGCAATCGATAAAGAATCTGAAGTCATCAATCTTAAAGACAATTTTTTGCCCAAAGGATTAACTCCTCTAGAGGAATTATTTGATTCAAACGATGTCCCTAAAAAGCTAAAAATGGAACCTTTAAAATTAGACATTGAGGAATGTAATATAGGCTCTGAAGAAGATACCAAAATGATAAAACTTTCAAAGTCTTTACCTCCCAATGAAAAAGTGAAATACATAGAACTGCTAAAGGAATTCCAAGATGTTTTTGCTTGGAATTATGAGGACCTTAAGTCCTATGATACTAGCATAATACAACACACCATTCCCTTAAAAGAAAATCAAAATCCTATTAGACAGAAGCTTAGAAGGATTAACCCCATTCTATTTCTTCCATTGAAAAAGAGATCAAAAGAATGTATGAAGCTAAGATTATTTCACCAATTAGATTCTCAAATTGGGTCTCTAATTTGGTACCTACAAGAAATAAAACTAGCGAAATTAGACTATGTGTTGACCTTAGGAATTTAAATAAAGTTTCACTCAAGGATAGCTACCCTCTTCCTAAAATGAACCACATATTACAGAGGGCAGTAGGTTCAACCAGAATCTCACTACTAGATGGGTTTTCTGGTTATAACCAAATCCTAGTCCACCCAGATGATCAGGCAAAACCTGCATTCACTACTCCAAGGAGCACTTTCATGTATGTGAAAATTCCTTTTGGGTTAAAAAACGCAAGGGCCACCTTTCAAAGAGCAATGGACATAACCTTTGCTAAGGAAATCCATGACTTCTTGGTAATATACCTAGATGATATCACAGTATTCTCGAAATCAGATCAACAACACCTGGATCATCTCAGACAGGTCTTCACCAAGTGTAGGAAGTAGGGAATTTCTCTGAATCCTAAAAAATCTTTATTTGGGTTGGAAGAGGGAAAATTACTATGCCACATAATCTCCAAAGATGGTATCTAGATCGGCCCAACGAGAATTTAAGCCATTTTTCAGATACCACATCATAGGAACATCAGAGAACTACAAGCATTTTTAGGTAAAATAAACTTTTTGAGGAGATTTATCTCTAATTTATCTAAACTAATTAGATTACTAAACAACATGTTAAAGAAATATTCGACTATTAAATGGACTCTAGAGGCTAAAAATTCTTTTGAAGATATAAAGCTAGCCTTAACACAAACACTAGTTCTCATCAGTCCAATGTTTGATAGGGATTTCATCATTTTTTCTTTCGCCTCAAAACATATAATTGTTGCAGTCCTACTGCAGAAAAATGATTAGGGTTTTTAACAACCAATAGCCTTCTTTAGCAAAGCCTTGAGAGATGCACCTTTAAAGTATAATATAATGGAAAAACAAGCTTTTTCTCTGGTTAAAGCTATTAAAGATTTCATATTTTATATCTTGTATTCTCATATAGTAGCTTATGTTCCCAATGCTGTAGTCAAAGACATTCTAACACAGGATGGACTAGATGGAAAGAGAGGGAAGTGGATAGCTATCATATTAGAATATGACCTAGAAATTAAACCTACAAAATTGATCAAAAGCCAAGGTTTAGCTAAGCTGATGGCTGAATCGAACTATTAGGCCCTAGACATAAATTTCATTGCAGATCTAGACAACGAAGAGGAGATGGCGACTCCACAGATCAGTGAGGCCTTTACAGATTCACCATGGTATGCTGACATTATATACGTTCTACAAAATCTTCAAGCTCCTCCTAAGTTGTCCAGAACTAAAAGTAGGTTCTTAAAAATGAAATCTTTGAAGTTTTGCATAATTGACAATGCTTTATTTTGGAAAAATCATAAAGGCATCCTTCTTAATTCTTTGTTAAAGGAAGGATCTGACAAAATATTACAGGAGTTTAATGCAGGTGACTGTGGGGGATATCCTTACTAGAAGACCAGAGCTGATAAGATCTTAAGAGCTAGTTTTTACTCGCCCACTCTATTTTCTGATGTAAAGAAATTTGTAACCTCATGCCACAAATGTTAGATTTTTGAAGGAAAAAGAAAACTACTGCCATTACCTTTGAAACCTATATCTACTAAAACACCATTTCAACAGTGGGGTCTTGACTTCATTGTTGAAATTCACCCCCCTTCCTCTACCCAACATAGATGGATCTTGACTGTCACATATTATTTTACAGAGTGGATAGAAGCCATACCCTCAAGACAAGGTACTGATACTGTCATAATAGGTTTCCTTGAGGCCAACATTCTATCCAGATTTGGTTGTCCAACCAAAATCATCACAGACAATGCAAAAAAATTTAAATCAAAGAGGATGATTGGTTTCTGCAACAAATATCACATAACCCTCGGTCACTCCACAGCCTACTATCCCCAAGGAAATGGACTAGCAGAGTCTTCCAACAAAATTTTAGTGAATATCATCAAAAAATTGTTGGAAGACAACAAGAAAACCTGGAACAAGAAGCTAGTAAATGCCTTGTGGGTAGATAGGCTGACCACAAAGAAATCCAATGGTACTAGTCCTTATCAATTAGTCTATGGAATGGAGGTTGTTTTCCCATCTTCTTTGGGAACACTAGTGATGAAATTGCTCCAGGAAGCACAGGTTGAGCCAAACAATATTCAAAGGAGGTCAACAACCCAATTCATTTGCAAAAAACCAGGGAAGAAGTGTATATCAGATCCCAAGTTGTGCAGGAGAAAATCAAGAAAGCTTTTGACAAAAGGACTAAGGCAGAAGATTTCTATCTAGGAGTTAAAGTTTTGAAATGGGACTCAAGAAGGGAGGAAAAAGGTAAACATGGGAACTTTGACTTCCTATGGAAAGGCCCTTACATCATTTATGCTTTCAGAGGTAATAATGCTTATTTCCTTAGAGACTTGGATGGTGCAGAAGTAGAAGGAGGACCAGTTAATGGTCGAATCCCTAAGCACTATATAGAACTCAGTCACTGATTTCACTAATCACTTGTACATATTTTATTTTTCACAAAGTTTTGTGTTGATTGGATGGTAATTTTGGAGTTGAAGCTTGAAGAGAAGGCCCTAAGCTCAAAAGTTTCACTATCATAAATATCAATAAAGAAGCAAAGTAAAATGGAAAAAGTTGCAGAGTAAAATCACAGTAATTCAGAAGGCCATTGATCTACTAGTTCTTGACATTTCACCAGGAAATGCCAACCCCAAGTGTAGCCACTATTATGTTCCTATACCAATAGGAGTCATAATTTTTGAATGGTTGAGGTCAAATATGTAATATGTACATACCTTTGCTTTCTGAAAATGTTTTCCATATTCAAAAAATCAAAAAAAAAAAATGTAAAGAGGGTATTTCCTAAAAGAAAAATCAAAGGACAAAAAGAATGAAAAGGGTCAAAAAAGATGAAAAATGAACCCCAAGAAAGAAAAAAGACCATGAAAGTGTGCAAGTCAAAATGCCACTACCATTTACTTTGATGAAGAGTAAAAAAGATTGTGTGCAGCTTGTTACTTTTGCCACAATCCATGGATAGTCAAAATGTTTAAACTTGGCTATTTCATGTTTTTAATTTTATGTTTAGAAATAGAGAATAGAATCTGACCAAACTGTTTAATCTTAGCAGATAAGTAGATAGGTAGAGAAAATAAAAGGAGCTCAACTGTTTAATATCAGCCCTTGGATGTAATAATGATAGACTTAGATAGATTTCTATTGTAAAAGAAAAGAAAAGTTTTGATAAAGGGTTTTCCATCTTAAGTGCACCCTAATAAAGAGTAGAAAAAATGGTAGGATGAATAGATGGGTAAGTAGTTGAATGGTTGCAGAATTATGATGATTGATTAGATTAAATCATATCATTTACTTTTGTCATCAAATTTCTAAAGTATGCATGATAATTGAGTATTTACTAAAGCACACAAAATCAAATTGATTAACCTCCCTCATTCACTACATTTTTCACTTAACTAATTTCCAAGGAAAGTTTCAAAGTACCTAAAACCTTAAGTTAAAGGGGCTCAGAGCATTTCCCTGATTTCTTGAGGGACTGGACCCTCAACCCAATAACTTATAGGTCCTAAGTACTAAAATTCCTCTCACAAGCATTCACCCCCTCATAATTCACTCATTTTTCCTAAAAAAACCTTTTCCCTAAGGTTAAAACACCATTTACCTAAGGAAAAGTAATCACCCCCATGGATACACTTTTTTATGAAAATACCCACAAAAATAACACTAAGCCTAAGTTATAATGTGTTGATACAAAGCCAGTGAATTATAAAGGTACATTGTACTTAGCACTAAGTTATTTTCCGCCTTTATTTCATATTAACTTTAACTTTATGTATTAAATCCCAAAAATACCCATTTCCCTTATATTTCATTAAACCCCTTTAACTTTAATATCCCATCCCCGAAAGTTTGAAACATAAACTTTATTAATAAATAATTAATGGGTTAATTAAGTCAATCAGTGGCTAATTAATAACCAAAACCCACTGCCGAATAAAAGAGATTAATTAACCGATCTATAGTTAATTAATAATCGACCCTACCAATGAAATCACTCCCGTCGTCATTAAACCTCCATAATCTTTCATTAATTAAATCCCACCACATTAAAACCTCGTCGGGCCCCTCCATTAAACTTCATATCAAATAATCACCCCGATCACTGTATGATCTTATCCCTTTTGATCCAACGGTCAACACTCATATCGAGCGGCCTCTGAAGGCCAACCTTCACCTGCCTGATATGGGTGGTTTCACTATTCACCCCGTTACTACGTGGCGCCCAATGAATGGCATCGGGTGGCCTCCCCCAAAACCACTCAAGCCCAAAAGTAATATGATATGATCCCGCTTACCGCCTCCCACTAAACAACAAAACCTCGTATCCCCCACTTAATGCCAAATGTCCCTTTTTCCATGTACCTGCCAAAATAGTTGACTTTGTTAATAAAACTAAAAAACTCATTGTTTTTAGTTTTACTATGAAAAAGACCGCTCAGACCTCCATGCAAGCACCAGAGCACGTACAACCATGACCTCATGTCCAACTGGCAACCTGCTGAAACTCTAGACCACCTTTCGGTCACGTGCACTTCCTACAAACTGTGCACAGTCGCTCATCACTCCATTCAAAGCTGAAACCAGGTATTTATCCAAATTCACTAAGAAACCCTGTTTTATTCCCGAACCTGGACTCAATTGCTTTAAATTACTAAGTAATTCAGTAAGACAGTTGCCCAGTAACTCCAAATACTCTGAATTAGACCAGTTTCCCCAATTTCACTGAAAACTCTTTGCCCCTGTCCTTGAATCCACAAGAACCAAGGATGGCTGCTCCCATTGCACTTACTCCCCACAGAGGCCTAGACCATCTCCCCCTGGCAGATAAAGATTTTCAAATTAAAGATACCTCTGTCCAAGAATCCCCATTGAAACTATACTATAGATACAAAGACTAGTACCTGAACCATGTAGACAAAATAGGCCTTTAGGAGTCAAGTTTACCCAAATACCAATTCCCCAGAGTTCATATCTTCCTAGAGATTATCCACTATTGCCATATGAGCTATAGCCTTAGTCAAAGAGCAGTGATGACTCCTAACCAGTCTGTATTATTTACCATCACTGCTGACTCCATAAATGAAATGTTGTAGTTACAACCAGGCAAAAACCCAACCCATCTTTCTATTGGATATTTGCTTAACAGATTCCCCACACTCATCTCCATCAAACATGCTCAGTTATTCCAGACCTTCATAAGGAAGAGCGATAAATTCCAAAGGATCCTCCACCATATATGTCTACCATATTCTCTGATCTTGGCAGAAACATCATAAAAATGATATCTAGTGTGTTAGGCCAAACTACAAGTGAATTTATTGATGAAATCATTATAGCCTTTATGTCCATCTACTCTCCTGGGCAGCCCCCAGCCATCATGTTTGACTGTGCTAAGTTCATTGCTGATAAAATGCATGATCAATTCATGAGAATGGATAATGAAAGAGTGTTCTAATATTCTTCAATTTTATATCATCTTTTGTTGTATTATCAAGCTGACAAATTCCCAATCACACTCCAAAAGCTTGATACCAAAGACAACCCTAGATCAGTGGTCTTATACTGATTTCATAGATCTCTTTGTGCACCCAGTGGCAACTATGTTATTAGGAAGCCCTCCCCCCAGAATCAGTGTAGATATCAGGAGGGTCCTACATTTGTCCAAACAATATAGAGTGGGTGATTGATACTTATACCAAAACCACACTAAAATCAGAATATATGGATGTGAGTTGGCTCCCTACAAATTGCCAAAATACCTCCCCATGAGATTGTTTGCTCTAGAGTTCTACAGGCAAATGATTAATTCAGATGAGCCATATTTTTTGAAGGCCAAGAAGAAATCTCAACTTAGAATAAAAGATCAGCTTGGCCCATTCATATGTAACAGTAGGGAAGCAGGAAAGGAAATAAAAGAAATTCTCCAAAGGCTGGAATTGAAACAAAGTTTTATCTGGAATTATGACCCTTTAGAGTTCATTTGCAATAGGATACAAAAGAACAAATTATCTCCTTATATCCACCATAGAATTCCTAAAATTGAACAGTATGAAAATCAGCTAGAATGTGTGGAAAACACTTTGCTAGACCAAGATAGCACATAAATTGTTGTCAATAATGTATTGATTGATTTAGAAAGAAGACTTGATGAATATTCATTTGTACAGGTGCCAGGAGAGTCCCAATCTAAAAGAGAATCATAGGGACACAGTGGGCAAATAGCAGAAGAAGGACCTCAAGAGCAAGAGGCATCAGAGTAGCCAGAGATATTAGAAGAACTTGCTCAACCAGAACATATCATCAACAATCCACCTATTTTACATACTCCTCTAAATGAGGAGAGAAATCCTAAGAGAGATAGAGAGGAGGCCACTCTTTCTAGCAGACCTCTTGCCCAGAATGATGTTAAGAAACAAAGGTTGAATCTATTTTTAGAACAAGAGGTTACTGAAGAAACAACTGGAACTGCAAGTGTAGAAAGAGTAGAAAGCAAGCAGACCACTCCCTCAGGAGGTACACAAGAACCTTCCACATCACAGGCTCAAATGTTGGAGAGACAACAAAGCATGGAAGTATCCTCCTTCAGAGCTCCAACTGGCCAGAGCCAATACATCAAAGAGAAATATAAAGAAATAAAGGCCAGGAATGAAAGATTGAAGGCCCAAAGCTATGCACATTACCTAAAAATGGCTCCTACTAATCTGATAAGGCTAATGTCAACCTTTGATGTGAATGAGGGTAAAATGCAGATGACTTTCATGAAGCCAACTACATAGCAACCCAGGTCAATTGCAGATTACTTGAAAACAGACTTTGAAGTATTGGCAAAGGATATCCTTCCTATTGACCAAATAGAATTATACAAGCAAACTAGGTAATGGTCTACTCCACCTTGACCAACAAGGCAATTGCAGCTCACCAACTTCAAAATTTGCTGAATAACATATCAGCGCAATTCCAGTTAGAGAAGGCCTCTTCACAGGCCAAGGATACCATAATAAATTACTTAGAGGACTTAGTCATAGAACTGGGGCATGATCCCAAGGATGTGAAAGCTATAGAAATCTTATTAAAAAGAAAAATGATGACATAGCTGCACTGAAAAAGCAGCCCAAAATCCGTCCTCTACATCATCCTCAAACAACTGAAGTATTGGAAACTCAAAAGGAGGAAGAGATTATGGACTTAGTCCTTAAGCTGAATGAACAACTAAAAGAAACAGAGAAAGAGCTAGATAACTTTATACAGTGTAAATAGAGTGAGTTAGCCACCACCCCTCATACGATAATTCCTACAGTCTCTACAGCAGTACCCTTCACATTGGCTACTTCTTTAGCACCAACAATTCCACCAGCTACTGCTCTACTAGTTACAGGTACATCTACAAGCGTAGGGACATCCACAAAAAAGACAGCTGAATTGGTAAAATCCGTGAAGGAAATGAGCATCCAGGCTACTGAGCTTAAAAAGCTTAGAGAAAAAGTGTCAAGTTTGGACACTAATTGCAAACTTGCACAGATACAACAGAAAGAAGAAGTTCAGAAGTATCAAAGAATGGGAGAAAGAATAAAAGTCCTTGAAAAGGACTGGACATTGCAACAACCACTTGGAGACATGAAGGAAATTCTTTGGGCCAACATAATTGACTCCATCAATGATTTTTGGCCAACTATTCAAGTAATTTTTGAACAAACTGAACTAGTAAAAGTTTCTACAGAAGCAATCCACAAGACAATGAAAGGGTTGGGAGATAAGCCTGAAGAGGCCAACCAATTGATAGAACTTTTGAACAAGAAAAACAAGTATCATTTAGATGAATTGGGAATTGAAAATAGAATAGGGACCATTCTAGAAATTAAGAAGATTCTCACCAAAAGGAACCTAATGATCAATCTGGAGAAAAGGTGCCAAAGAATCCACGGTGATATTGACATATTTATGACAAAGTATGGTATTTTAAGGGAAAAAGGACTCCCCATTCCTATGGTAATCCATGAAAAGATGATGACTCAAGAGGATTACTTTGAAAGACTAATGAAGTTGGCCACCAGCCAAGCTAGTACTTCAGGGATAAAAGCTTTTCCCACTGGAAAGGTATTATATGATAATCTGGAAAATCTGTTTTTCATAAAGCATGAAGTCAAGCACTTGTTCGTCAATAGGCCAAATTTTTCCAAGCATACAGAATTTGACGAGATATATAGAAAGATGATAAGGATGAAATTACCTAACCGTGAATGGTGGATAAAATGACAGATTTACTATAAAGTTACTGCAATAAATCTATATGAAAGCCAGGTAAAACAGGTAAAACAAAGCCAAAGTGTAGCAGGTAAATAGTATCAGTATGTAGAAGACATAAAGTAATTACAACACATAAGTATCAAGCAAATGAAAGATCCAAATCCGAATTACAACAGCCAGCACAGTCATAATAAAAGGGACAACAAGAAGATAGTTCTCCATCTGTCTCTATCTTCATGCTTGAAGATATTTTCGGTTTCATCGAATAATTCTCGTATTGTTATGAGATATTTTGTAACATTTCTTGTATAAATACTTCACAAATTGAAGTAATTAGGCTGGATTAAAATACATTTTGTAGACATTTTATATCAAGCTAAGGAGATTTTGTATTCAAGACTGGATTGGTTTTGTTGGATTATGAAATAAAGCTAAGGACATTTCACTAGATTCTTGTGCACAGTTGGAACCAAATAAGTATTATCTCTTCATGTTTAAATATTGTTTTCTTGTCAAGTTATAAATATTCATGTGTCTCTTATGAAATATAAAAATTAAACAAGGAATGATATCTCAGATTAGCTTAAATGCTCTCTGTTTTAACTATTTACTTTCTATATGTTTTTTGCTAAACGATCTTGGTCTGGGAATTCTTAATTGCTCCCTTACTTCTGTAGTTTCCCCCCCTTTGGTCCATAGTAAAGGATTCTTAGTTTCCCTTTGCTACTAATCATCCTTTTTTTCTTCATCTTAATCTCGATTAAGGATTCTTCATTGCCCTTTGCCCTGGTTAGGACTACCTCATCCATTTGAACCTGCAGATTTGCTTTTTGTTGTGCTAGCTTGCCTTGTGAACTCTTAATTTAATGATTGATCTGATCCAGTTAAGCCACTCTTTGATTGACTCCATAGCCCAATGGCCTAAATACTTGTTCTTCCCATCTAGTTTCTTAAGTCCACCACCCAATCAAAATCAAAACATCATAAGCATTAAGAACTATCCTAAAATCCTACTCAAACCAAAGATAAATTATAAAGAGAGAGCCCTCCCTTGACTTAGGTTGGCTACAACCTGAGTCTAAAAGATTAGGTTTGTGGTTAGCTCAGACTATTCCTTCTTTGATAACTTCTAGGGAAGACATATGAGTGTTAACTGAGGCCACCTAGGCCTATAATAAAACATGGAAGACCACCACTAGATTTACACCCTATGAGTTGGTCTATGGGAAAAAGTTGTTGTCCACTGATTATGAATATAGCAAATTAATGATGAGAGTCCAACTAGATTTGGATCTCAGTCATGCATAGAAAGAAAGATTGTTCCATTTAAATGGCTTGGATGAATTCAAAATGCATGCCCTCCTACATACAAAAATAGTTCAGCTTTAAGGGAAGATCTAGCATGATAGACATATTAAAGAGAAGCAATTTCAAGAGGGCGATTAGGCATTGTTATATGATTATAGGTATAAAGACTTCAAGGGAAAGCTAAGGACAAGATGGCTTGGACCTTATGTGGTGGAGATATGCCATGATAATGGTTCAGTGCAAATCAGAACTATAGATGAAGAATCCATTCCATTGCTTGTTAATGGACACCGATTGAAAATGTACAAGAGGCCTTTATCAAAACAAGAGTTCATTGACAATATCAATAAGACAGTGATGATGGTGGAGCAAGTTCCAGCTCCTTCCTCATCAGGTCATTGAAAAATAAAAAGGGATTCAGATGAAAACCTCCATGAGGCGCCTGACTCCCATCTTTGGGTTGAAAACCTCGTGAGGCCGCCCAATGATGAAAAAAAAAAAGGAATAAGAAGATCCCTAGGTGAAAACATTCCTTGAGGCACCCAGGGCAAACATCTAGGGTGAAAACCTCCCTGAGGCAGCCTAGGTGTTTTTCAAAAGAGAAAAAAAGACATAATTGTTATTTGTAGGTAGGTGAGAAAGACAATCAAAGAGAAAAGAGAAGATCTAAAGGGAACCCTGCTTCGCATATATTCATCTCCTCCACTCCTTACCATGCATTGCTCCATCAATTCCATTGTTTTTTCACTTCATTGCTTTAATCCAGGTGAAGCCTGAGTTTTCTATAGGATCCCCTGTATTCCTACAAGACACCCTAAAAATCTACAGGGAGCAATCTAAGTGTGAATGGTAGGTTGGTTAGGTCCTGTAGCAGTCTATCCCAAAGAATATCAATCATCAGCTATAGGTCTTCACTAAGATGATCTAGACAACAGACAACAGCCAGCAAAAGAGGAAGAAGAATGACCATGCAGCAAATAAACAACACAACACATCTAATCTTCGACAATTGCGGCATGGCATTGAGACCACAAGTAAGTATCTCGCTCACTCACTCATATGCATAATTTAATAAAAATTTGTAAAGGTTACAAGGTAGTTGGTTTATAAGTGAAAAGGTGGCCAGTTAACTTGGCCACCTTTGTTCAATCATCACATAAAAAACGGGTGTCCTCTCACACGTGGCCGCAGTCAACTCAAAGGCAGAGGAGGAGTAGGAAAAGAAGTGGTTAACTACGGATCTATGAGGTGGGAGTTGATTACGAGGAGTGGGAAACAAAACTTCGTTTGCATGCATTCATGCATTCCACCTCCTCAAAAATCCCTCACTCAAGTCACGCTTATAACTCTGGCCAACCATCGGAAGCAAGGATCCATCATTCTACAAGAGAATGTATACAGGAGCATGCACAGGAATCCCTACAAGAATAGTCTACAAGAGAAGTCTACAAGATACACAGAGGTAGTCTACAAGATAGGAAGAGAGGGGTTCAAGAGGGAATATCATGAGAACTACCCACTTCCACCATTCTAAAGAGGTAGGATCTGAAAGTCCATCCCCATTTACAAGCAAATGAATTAGAAATCCTCTAAAATCTAGTGGACATAACAACTGTCAGTGGCGAATTACATACACAGGGAACTCTTTTTTTCCTGAATTTAAAATTCTCATGTCAAACCTCTAATTTCCTCCTCAAGCGTCACAAGCAAGATGACAAGAGGGTTTAATAGGAGAGAACCCACAAACACTGTGAGGATACAACAACACCCCCAATTGCTTGAAATATTTATAAGACACCAATGGATAGGGTTTTCCGAAAAATTCACAGGGTATGATGATGAGGTGGCTCAAGAATTTTCTCATTCCCTCACTCCACACAACGTAATCCATGCCACTGTTATAGTTAGAGGGCTCACTATAGATCTCACCCCGTAGCTCATTAGTAGGGTCACCACACTTCCCCTAGGAATTCCATGGAGAAAAGAAGACAAAGCAGACAGTCAGGTGCCAAAAATGAAATTCTTTTTAGAAGGTGAAGAACCCATGCAGGATACAAATGAAGGAGGGGCAGACTGCCATACCCATGGAGTGAGGTAGGTTACCAACTCATCAAATATATTTCATGTGAAGTTAGATATAGTGTTGTTTATGGCTACCATTTTAGAATGCTTGAGGAATTAAGATTTGGGGTAGAAAGACCAGTTCACCAAAGACTCAGCATACCCTATTTCTTAATGCAATCACTCATAGACTCCAGCAGCAAAGTAAAGGAAGGGAATTCCCAACAATTGGCTCACCATGGGTTGATCGTTATCATCATTGAGGATGCCCTACAAAACCTCAGGATCCCTATAACATGGTTAGTCTTCAGAGACTTACTAGCAGAGGATGACATCAAAACCCTCACCTATGATGTTAGTCCTTCTGTCAGTGAGGAGGAGGCAAAACAAGAAGAAAAAGATATAGAGCTAGATGGGGATGAGATGGATGAAGAAGAAACTAATACAGAGGAACATGATGAAGGATAAGAGAAGGAGGATGACAATGAAATAGAGGAGGAAATGAAGGAAGAAACTGATGGAGATGAGAAAGAATAGAAAGAGGAAGAAGATAAGAAAAACAAAAAGATAAGTGGCTTAAGGGACAAAGAATCAATAATGAGAGATCAACTTGAGAGGGAAAATGCATGGCTGAGAGGATAGATACAAGAAATGGAGAACCAACTAGCATGTATGGCTAGCCTCTCCTAGGAGGCCATCTAGTGTAGGATGCTAGCTAAATCCTATGCTCTTTACCTCAGAGAACAATGGTTGCAATTTCAAATTAAAACACTAGCACAAAGGGGCACCATGCCATTTCAGGACTACATGTAGTTTATTGATCTTTGTGATCAAAGTACACTATAGGATAGGGCCAAAATGGCTGAATTTTACTTGCACAACAAGGCCCTCATAGAGAATAATGCTTGGGATCCTAATGCCGAGCTAGGAGATATACAATTAATGGCTTTGGCATCATGGATGAACCATGAGGAGTCAAGGGTTGCAGAGATGAAAAGAATATTGGCCAGAGAGCAAAATGAACCTCTTTTCATTAGAGCTGAACAATCAAATCCCAAGGCCCTAATCAACACCCATAATCTAATTATAAATGATCCTCAGCACCCACCTAGATATCTTGCTTCCCAAGAGCAATCAATTTCACATTTTGAGGATATGTTTAGGCTACTAGGAGATGATAGTATACATTCCTGGTCAAGGAGATGGAACACACTACCACACATATTGAAGATTAGAGAATATCACTCACCTCAAAGGTTGAGAGAGGCACTCAACAGGACACCTATGTATAAGCAATCCATTCAAAGGTTGAAGGTCAATTGGATAGGCTAAAACTGAGTCCACCACTACTACTAGGGATGCTAGAAGGGAGAAAAGAAGAAGAGGAAAAGAGGTAGTGGGAAGAAGTAGAAAGGAAAGTAGGCTTCTATGCACAAGAAGAAGAGACCATAGTAGAGACATGGGATGCCAAAGAGGCTACCAGAGCCATGAAGGACATGGACATTGACTAAGTTTCTTAGAGGATGAGAAACACTTTCAGTAGGGGGGGTGATGATGAGCCTCATTATTGGGTAATTATAGGGGCCTTAATTCACCTCCTAGCTTAGCCAAACCAACTATTCTCACAACTTATTGCATAATCTTTATTATATTTTTCTTATGAGATGAGTTAGAGTTGGATATTTTGCTTTATGGTCTAATGTGCATGTAATGCAGGATTAAAGGATAAAATCAAGGAGTTTTAGCAAATACCTTGGTCAAAACTTGAATGGAACAAGGGAGAGGAATTATAGGAGGGAAATCCTCCTCATTTACTACCCCTCCATTCGAATATTCCTCCATTAGCTTGAAGTGCAAACACCCAAATCATGAGGACTAGAAGACAGACAAGCAAGTGGAATTCAAAGCACTAGTTTATCTCAAGTTTGGGAGCTAAGCCTCCCTAATTTTAAGGAAGTTGTTGGATACTTCAGTCGTATAAGTAGAGAGTCCTAGGACCTCATTAGGATTAGGATTCGATTTTTATTTGAACTTTTGATTGTAAAACTTTACTTTATTTTCGAGCTACAATACTTGTGACAGTTTTTTGATGTAATCCATTGTTTTGATAATAAGAATGAGCTTTTTTTTTGAGCAGTTAAATCAGAGGGTTGAAGCTCTTGGGTTAGGAATCAACCCTCGTAGCTAAGGCTCCTCTTTACTGTACCTGTATTCTAGCATAGATCCATGGTTTAATTGTTCATTTGCTTAAGTAGATCCATTTTCATTACAACAGTGTAGAGTAGATTGGTTTTGTTTCAGATTTCTAGTTATCGCATGAGCTTTGGAGTTTGTTGTCTTGATTCAGTAATTGGTTCATTTCATCATTATCATCTTCAATCACTCTCTTTATGTAATAGATCTCACTCATATTCTCATTTCCTTCAGCATGAAATACTTAAGCACGAGCCAATAAATCACGTCTTAAGCGGATTATACCCGTAGATCTCCTTAGCATCCGATCCACAGCAAACCTAACAAATCATTTTCTGATTCATTTCAGTGCTTGACTTTATGCACTCCATATCTCCACCGTCAATCTGTCTAGCTTGATCCAATGACTATCGTGAATTCTTCCACCTACTTTATGCACTCCAAATCTCCACCATTGATCTGTCTTGCCCTCGATCCACTGTTGATCAACCCCACCCAATCCAACGTCTATCACGCAATCTCATGTAGATTCTTGCACAGCCGATATCTTCCTGAGAGCACGTGAGAAAAGTGGTTTTCTCATGCTACGTGTCACCCAGTTAGGCTAATCACGCAAAATTTTGGAATTCCACTTACAGCCTCGAGGGCACATGAGAAACTTCTTTCCACCTACAGAAACCTGCTCCATGATTATGCATGTTTTCTTTCCTTCTGTCGCCACATGACTTAATCTTGTTTGCCCATCGATTCACTTAAAACCCGCGATAAGATATCCACCACTCAATCTCCTGTTTAACCCTATTTGTCCATCTATTCACTTAACCTATGTGATAAGATCTCCATCGCTCATCTTCTGTTAGTCCTATTCATTCATCTATTCACTTAACCTACATGATAAGATCTCTGTTGCTCATCTTCCTTTAGTCCTATTCGTTCATCTATTCACTAAATTGCCCGTGATAAGATCTCCCTCGCTCATCTTTCATTAACCTTGTTCATTCATCTATTCACTAAATTGCTCGCGATAAGATCTCCGTCATTCATCTTCCGATTAGTCCTTCGTCTATATCTTAACTTAGCCTCCCGTGATAAGATCTCCGCCATTCATCTTCCGTCAGTCTTATTCGTCCATCTATTCATGTAATCTTCTGCGATAATATCTCTGTTGCTCATCTCCCATTAATACTATTCCCGATTGATCCAACAATTCCTATGCACCTCTGCTTCATTACGTCCTCCTTTCACCAATTTTGATCTTCGCTTGCTCTTTCGCTTGACTCCTTGCATGCTTGATTTTACCAAAAAATCCAAAAAAGTGAAAACAACCTTAGTTTAGTTTCTTTGCTTATTCATTAGTTTAGTTTGATGCTCTTTACTTCTGTAACTTAGATAGTAGCATTAGGTTAGTGTTGATTTAGCAATTCTGCTTAGCATAGTTGTTTAAGTGGTTAATTAGGATATGGTGTGATAATAGAATTACATGTTGTTTTCTTCATACTGCGGTACAGTAGCTCTCTTCGAATAGATTTGCTCTTCTTCCACCAAAGGATCAAGCTTCTTCTGACTCTATAAAAGTCTGGCTTGGAACCCATGGGATCTCTTGCTAGATGAACAACTGACAATAGGAAGGACCCTCACTTCTACTTGTGCATATAGCACTGTCACCTCGAAGTTTGTACGAACCCCGAGTTGATAAGTAAAGCTGGTAGCCCAGAAGTTGCAGCATCCTTGCTGCAATACTTGCGCTCATCAATCCTTATATGGATTAGTTATTTCCAGACCTAGTTGTTCCATAACAAATAAAGGAATAAGATTGTGAGAAGCTCATGAATCAATCATGAAATTATGCAACAATAAATCATGGATCACTAAGGTGACATAGAATGGAGGAGTGGAAGGGTCTTGCTCCTCCACATGGGGACGAAAAATGACTATGGGTCTCTCTTCCTGTAGATTTAGATTGTCTTGAGATGAAGCAATATGAGATACATCCATGAACTTAGAAACTTTTTTTTTTATAACTAGGTTGTTTCAATAATTTGGTTAAAGGAATAGATATCTTAAACATCTCTAATTCTTTTTGCAAACTAAAAATGGAAGGATTCCTATCCACTTTAACTCATTCAATTGGTTCTTTATTGTCTTGATGTATTGGCTTTGTTTTCACTGGTGATTTTTCTACGTATGGAGCTTCAAACTTGTAGTTAGTGGGGTGGGATACTTCTCCCATAGTTGGTGGATCAAAGTTGATAGTTTTTTCCCTTTATCAACTGGTTTTTGGGGGAGCAGGAAGGGATGTTTCTTTATTTTGATCCTGCATCTGGGATATTTTCTTGGATCTCAAATCATACTTCCTATGCAACTATGCTTGCATGAAATCAACAAATTGTATACACTAAGCATTTATTTATTCTTCTTCCAAATAGATGTTATAATCATCCTCTGGCTCTCCTTATTGTGAATCTATTTCATTTTCTTCTTCTTAGAGAGTAGAGTATTGGTTCTCCTAAACTTCAATAACATCTTCAATATTTTCTTCATACTCATCTTCTAAATACAGGGGAGGTTGTATTTGGTCTTGTTGGTCCTTTCTTTCTCTTTGCAATAATTGAAAAGGAGGTATCCTATATTGGGGATTGAATATTCTATTATGACCTTATTGGATATGTTGAGGAGGATTCTTGTTCTCCAACTATAGCTTCACTAGTTTATTTGAAAGGTTCCTGATCAACTTATTCATTTCATCTAGCTTATGTTCTTGGGCATCCTTTTTTTGGCCTAAGGAGTTGGCTTATTATTTCCCCTTCTCTTATTTCCATGTTCTCCCTTTCCTTTTTACTTTCCCATAGATGCAAAGTTCACTTCGACCTCTAGAGCATCAGTCTAGATCTGGTCTAGTGTGTGGGATTTCCTCTCTCTGAGGGTAAACCCAAAATCTGACTCAAAAGCTCCAACAAACACCACCTTAGCTGTTGTCTATGGAAGTTTAATCTAAGCAGGAAAACTATTATATAGCTTATCAAATATTTTTATGAACTTTGTGACATCTTCATTGTGTCTTTTCTTTATTTTATTAAACTCAGTTAGGAAACACCCATGGTCTTTCTTCTATCCCTAATTTTGCATAAAATTGTTCTCCAATTCCTCCCAAGTATTGATTGAGTTATTTGGTAAGGTATTAAACCATTTTTTAGCCTCCCCATCTAAAGATTGCATTAATAGTCTTAATATTACATCCAAGTGCTCTACATTCAAGTTTTCAGCACATGCATGAAAGACTTCGATGTGTTTTTGGGTTGTGATATCGTCTTCCATTGAATTTGGGTAGGATCTTAAGATCGTCTTGGGTCATTCCATTCAAAGGTTGTTGTAGATTTAGTGGGGAATATCTGTTAAGTAGAAAACTAGGTATATCCATATTTTGCAACGAAGGTTGAAAAATATTTTCTGCAGGACGTGGTTGAGAAGTTGGGTGAACCACACTGGGTAAGATTTGGTGTGAGATAGTAGTAGGGAATTTAGATGGACTAGTAATGATAATATCTTTGAATTATTCAACTTTTGGGAAGGTATGATGTGAAAAAGGATCAAATTTGATAGAGGTTTCTTTAAAGTTAGGTCTCGAGAAGTAAGAGCTAGGTGGAGGAAAACATTCTTCTACAAACTTTAAGCCTTTGGATGAAGCTTCGGGATAGTTTATCTCAGCTATCTAAGGACTAGAAATTGAGGCCTCTAAGGTAAACGCAATAGGATCTGGAGTTTTTGGGATTACTTCCCTCCAAATTCTCTTGGAGACAATTTTTTCTGGGTCAAAGACGGGAGGAGATTTATGCTACAAGTTATCGAAGTGGGTATGAGGCCTCCTAAAATATAGGATTATCATGTGAGGACTTTGCTTGGTGAGAGATATCAACCCACACTTCCTTTTCTCACCATACAAAAGGAATTTTCAAAAATCATACCCATGGAAATATATTCTAATTTGATACCCAAGAACAATGCCAAAAGATGTTTTGGCTCCTAGAGACAATCCCCTGGGTTGAGTTGAAGGGTCGGTTCCTAGGACATCTTAGTGTATATTGTAGATAATTCATTATTACTCAGGAGTCAAAAATATAAAAGGCTTTGTATCTGGTTCAATAATTGTACTCAGAGACCAAACACATTATAAATAGTGACAACATTTTTTTCCCAAGAAGTAGAGTTCAGCCATGGTGGCCTACACACAAACAATCAAGCTACTTTAGATTTTCTAGAATAGGTGATAGAAGATATCAAGGAGGAAATCTAGTGCATATGGCTAGAAATAGAATCATGTGCACTAAACTTCAAAAAAATAATGTGTAGACAAAGGAATTGAAGTTAGAGACCATGGAACACATTTTAAGGCTTTCAATCTTACATTCACAGGCACCATCTTCCAAAACATAACATAGATAAATCTAACATACAATATTGAGTTCCAGTAGCTACAATTGCATTATTTATAAGAGGGAAGAAACACATACGAAAAATGATACAGAGAGATAAGAACACATACTTCACATATTAATGCTTGGAATCACCAATAGCTTCTTTATTAGTCTTGCAGAACAACATACATGTTATTCAACCTCAAAAATTGCAAACTTGTAGAAAATTTCAGCCTCTAGACTAGAAAATTGAACCCTACAAATGAGTTCCTCCTCCCTCTTGTAGGAGATTCCTAACAAAAAAATAGTTACCAAAAATATCTTCTAGTGCAAAAATTCGCTAAATTAATCAATTGTGCTAGTGTGCCAAATGCCTAACAATTTTAATCATTACGCAATAACTTGATTTTTTCTTGAAAATAAACTATACACAAAATCACCAAAATGGTAGAGATATAATATGATTTCATATCAGGAGAGTTCCCCAATATTGGCTCGCTTGATCCTTTGAGGTAGTCTTGGGCTCGACCACCCAAATTCGTGGTGGGTTGATTAGTTGGTCACACATTTGCCATAAAATGGGGTCTAGTATGGAAGTGTGAACAAGGGCACTATAGGACATCCTAAGGTTTGTGAGCTCTCTGTAGTTCACTTGTCGATGAACAAGGTCTTCACTAGCCACAACAATTGGAAGTCCCTTTACAAATATTTTAATATGGTCCTCCCCTTGAGAGTCACAATCTTCTTGTGTGTTGATTCCACCTTGCTCTTGGCCTCAAGTAACAATTGTTCATACTGCTCCCATGATAGCAGTTTCCCTTGGAAACCCCAACAACTGGGTAAGCCCACTCTAGTCCTCTAGTCAAAATTAGAATTGAAGGTTGCAACCGCCCTTGCCAACTCACTCACACATTCTTCAACCCTATCCCTTTCTTATTTATTTTGAATCACTTTGGTGATTTCCATGATTACACCATTGTTGTCAATGATGTTTATCGCCCTTAATTCATTAACTAATTTTTCATTAAGGAGTTTGATCAATTTCTTAGCAATTCTATCCTTCTTAACATTCTCCTCTTTGGCTGACAAGACATAGAACTCGATTGTTTTTACCGCAACCTTCTATTCTACAACCAATTTTAGATGTTCCTAAAAATTCTTCATTTCTGATATGATGTCCTCCCATGTTATCTATCTAGCTTCAACAAGGCGAATATTACCCTTTAATTTGTTGTTTAGCACTTTGATCTCAACATGTGCTACCTGATACTTGCTTTTGATTTGATTTATACTTACATGGGTGGACTAAAGTTGTTTCTCCTTATTTTCCAGTGTATGTTTGATGTTTTTCAAGTTGATCTGAATCTTTTTTAGCTCACTCTCTACAACTTTGGTTCTATTAGAGCCCTAGTTAACTGCTCAGTGGGATTTTGTGGGTTGTCTGGCATAGCCACGACACAAATATGGGGTTCTATCTATTGTTACAAATTTGTAACTTACATTTTGAGGGATACTACCTCATCATTCCTCTTAATTAGCTCCCTAGCCATAATTTCCTTCTCATTTTCAACCTAAGTGAGCTCCTTGGTCTACACATGCTTTGCAGTAGGAATTTTAAGTTGTTGCCCTAGTTATTGTGTTTCTAATTGTGAGCCCTTGATAATGGCCTCCTAGTGGTGGCCTTATCATTGGGATCCACCCCCAACTTGATGATCAGTTCTCTGTAGCCTTCATTTTAGAGATGGAGGGCTCTTAATTTTTCTTTTTCTTTTTTTACCTTAGTAGATGCTTTCTCCATAAACTTCTCGGCCTTGCTGATGGTTAAGGCTCCCTTTCTCAACTCACTATATATCATCTCCCCTGCCTGCTTGTGTAAAATAATTTTGTCTTGCCAGGGGACATTGGTCATGTCTAAAGACAAATCCATTGTTTTGAACTATGGCCTCGAGGGGAGGGACTGCACTAAGGGATGATATAGGGAGAGTTTCATCTAGCTTCCTTCCAGGTCCATAATCACCAAGAGTCTGGTCTGATATGCCACTGAGTGGGATTCTAGTTGTGACGAGATGTCATCTCTAAATTTTTTGTTGCTTTCCTATGTTAGTTGCCCTTACTCTCATTTAAGGTTTACTACTAATGCACTCCCCACTAAATCCAGAATTTCCACCGTAGTCAAACTGGAGGCGGTATATTTTTGGGGGTCCTCTAGTTGTACCTCAAAGATGGGTTGATCCAATCTCTTTTTAGTCAATTTTACCTCGATTACTTCTTTTGGCAGCTCCTAAACCTTCTCTTTCTTAGCTAAGGATGCATCCTCCATCTCGGTGTCCCCTACCTTGTCAATGCTCCTTTTCTAAGACTTTTATTTTTGCTTGGTTTCTATATCTCCATCTCCATGTTTATGCCATGAATCCAAATTATCCTTCCATTCTAATCCTAGCTAGATTCATGTTCATAAGTAGAAGCATTGATGTCTTTCCTTCTACTAGAAATAATGCCATGAGTATCATAGTGCCACACTTCTTCAAATTCAAAGTTCAACTTCTTTAACATAAGTTCCACCTATTGGAAAACTTGTCTAGAGTTCACAACAAAGGGGCCCATTATCATGGTAAGTTTGAACATAAAGCCATTTTTGGCTGGGACAAAATAGATATGGTCTATGTTTAAGCTTTTCCTGATGAATTCCAAGGAAAAACATCTCATGGGCATAAACATGGGAAATTGGTAGGGAGGAAATTCAAACCCATATACTCGAATTTCGGTTTAGTCTTTAAACAAATATCAATCACCCACCCTAGTGTCCTTACTGAGATGAAGGATCTTCCTTTGTTGGGGTAAGACTCTAGGAAGGGATACTTTTCTAATAATTTTGTAAGCATTGGCCATGAAAGTAGAGATAAAATGGGTAAACCCCTCATTATCAAGATTCTTCTTCAAAGATTTGTCCCAGTCCACCACAAATTTCCTTTACTTATGGGATTCTATAATGCTAAGGCCTAGGTACTAAAATTATTCCATATGAGTGTAAAGGAATAGGTAAACAAATATAGAATAATAATTGAAGGAGGAAGCTAGGTGGAATTGTTCGCACTGGAACTTGATAGCTGCAACCAGGAAAGAAGGAATGCCAAGGACAATATCTGACTTCATCGTTTTATGTAAAATCCCTAAGGCTACTTTGCAAACATTTGTTGTTTCATCATCCCTGAATAACCATAGGATAACGGAGAGGATGAGTTGCACATATTATGAAAATAGTGAATTGGGAAGGGTTTCTGAGTTGGAGGAAAATTGGGCATCTGGGGCAAGGATTAGTTGATGAAAGACTTGTTTTTATCTGAGAGCTTGACATAATCATATAAGAGTGTAGTCTTTGTAAGCTCTCCAAATTTTGGGTTTTTGAGTAAAGGAATGTGTTGTGTATCAATTCAGGGGTGACCTCCAAAATTTTCTCCACGGTAGAGGAAACACAAAATTTTTTCTCTTTAACGAATGTGGCCATGAGCTAAGATATGAATTCTAGTAAATAGTACACCTTGGGGGTGACCAACTGGTACATTCGTGACTCGAAAAGTTGAAACAAAGGTCAGATAGGTTTATAAGGCAGAAGGGGTCATGAATTTCTACCTCAGTGTCCATGAGGGATTTAGTGGGGCTTAAGGGTTTTGGTTGCTATTTCTTGGGGGTTTTTGACAAGCCATTTTTTAATTTGAGCATGGTGGCCAATTATATAGGGACAAGGGAACTAGGAATTACTTAGCGAGCGGAGGAACCTGGAAGTTAATGGTGCTCAAGATTTCTTAAGGTTGTGGGCCATTAGTCAGAGATAGCTCGTGCATACAACTCCTAATAGATGGAATGGATTATGCACGAGACATTTTTAAATAAAAAGTTTTAAATTGCAATGATCAACATGCAGGTCATAACTTTCAGTTCGGGGGGATTTTAGGTGGGAAAAATGTGGAGATGACACGATGGAGACACGTGGTAGAGCTAGGTTGGGTGGAGGACAAAGGAGGAATGAGATATATCAACTTATTTCCATGCATGCTTTGCATCCTTGCTTTCCACATTTGCTTGATAATGGTCCTAGTGGCAGACATGATTGTCGCACTGGCTTGAGGTGGTGGGTCCTTCTTATCTCCCCGCTGGGGTGCCTAAACAGAGTTGAAGGTAAGGGTCACCCCCCCCCAAAAAAAATCAATCACAAGTATTGATCTGTAAATATTGCTTTATTGACTTTGAATTTTTGGGGGCCAGCATTGGCTTAACCACTACGCTTGTTCACCTATCGGAGCTCCTTTTGGGTGATTTTGTTTTGAGATGGGCAATGATCATTTCCATAGGTGGTTGCCCATTAATAATTTATATCTAATACATGTGGAAGTTTCAATGCCACTTGGATACTCCTCCATATTGAGAACGATAGTAGTTACTACTGAGCTAGAACCCATATGTTTTAGCGCCCTAGTCCCTGGTAGCTTGACTCCTTTTAGAATGTAATTAGAAATGCTTGTCAGGCTCTTGACCTTTCAAGGTATACCACCAGGATGATGTCATGGAAATGTCAACTGAACCACATTTTGACCTATGATTAATCCAATTGTCATCCATATCTTGGCCCTTCGAGTACCTGAAAACTCCAAAACTGCCTGCCAAGTGTCCACCCCCTAGTAGGTGATTGTTGGCATCACCTTTGCCCAATAACATGTTCCCACTTGTCTAGCTGAAAGAGAGAGAAGGGTCCCTAGTCCCTGGCTACACACAACTCATCTGTAAATGGTCCAATCCTTGATCCTTCGAGAATTTATTTATAAAAATGTCACGAGGATCTAGGGTTGCGAGGTCTAGGCCTCTAATTTTTGTTACGAGATTCTGTCAATAGATGCCCTTGGCTCCGATGGCTAGTAAATTTCTTTTCTTTGGTCCTTGAAGCTTCTCAAAATTGATTTTATAACGAATATCGAGATTTCGTGGTTTTGACTCTTGCGAGCTCCACTTCGACTATCTTAATCTCTTTGTCCAGGTAATCAATTTGAGACTTCTTTATATCGTTGGAGAGATATTATAAAGAAATTTCCAGTTGAGTAGGTCTGATATGGCTTTGAAATCTCCTACTACCCTAAAAATGGCTCCAAACACTATTATACTTCACCCTCCAACCTTTAGGCACGTAAAACTTAAGAGAAAGAAAAAGGAGATTATAATAATAGAAAAAAGCTCATATTACAGAACAACTCCCTCAAAGTGCCTGAATTTCCTGCGTTGTTACACAACAACAACACATGCAACAACTCGACACCTTTTGGATTCGTACAACATCCTGTCATGCTCTATGATAATTGTGTAGTAGCCAAATCAATTCTAGTGGTCCAACAACGAAACATCCTAGACCGACAGGTAGAAGAAAAAGTCTAAATGCAAAAAATGTCCCTTTCCTTCTTTGTTATCCTCCATTTATCTTCACGCTCCTGACCTCTTCATATTATATTGTAATAGATCTCTTCCCATTTCGTGGACCTCTTCATTTTCAAAAATTGAACCGACTCACCTCCTCTCAACATGTGGACAAACCAAGTTTTTAACTTGTGCCTCATTCTAGCAACACATCTAGTAGGGTATGTCCTATAGCAACACAACTAAATAAATGTCACTTTTTTGGATGTGTCAAAAACTCCCTATAGTAGGAGGATCAATACGTGTTCCTAGGAGTGTTAGTAACTTGAGAGAAATCACAAATTTGATAAGATGTAGCTACAAGAGTAACAACAACTAGCAGTTGGGTGTATCAACAACTACGTAAAAGGTGTATCAACAACTTTAAAATATACAAGAGTAACAACACTTATTACAACTCAACATAAACTTGTCTTTGGTTGACAAGGATTTCCCGAGGCCAAGGATGCTCCTGAATGAAGTCCCAATCCAAATCTTTTGGTGGGGGAAGTTGTTGGAGTGGACCCAACTTTATAGTATATGGTTGAGATGGCTTACCTAGAAAGGGTGTTCCATTTAAACGTAGCGAAATCACTTTGATTTCTTAATAGATTTTACAATGGGTCCTTTGAGATTTTACAAAGATAAGCCACCATATTTCTACCAAGCAGACTGGTAAGTGAACTATCTCAAGGTCCATTTTCTAGGCCATGCATTGTCACTCTCATAGTTTCCCAACAAGAATTATAGGGTATGTTTATCCTTGGAACCCCATTCATCATGGTTATGGGTCACCCACAAACCCAAGGTTATGGTTTAACCACACAAAACCCTTGCCATCGAATTCCATTTGCTAGGAAATACACTGTAAGTATCACAGTTGGCCCACAAGTGTTGTAGGGTATATATCCTTATATCTTTGTTCCTCATGTTTATGGGTCAGCCATAAACCCAAGGTTATGGTTCACCCATAAACCCAAGGTTATGGGTCACCCATAAACCCATGGTTATAGGTCAACCACATAAAACCCTTTCCATCAAAGTCCATTTTCTGGGTCGTACACTATCATAGTTGGCCCACAAGCATTATAGGGCACCTCTATCCTCGAATATTCATTCATCATGGTTACGAGTCATCCAAAAACCCACAGTTATGGGTTAACAAAACAAAACCCTTCTCTTCATTAGCTCATATTCAATAAAATCTTCCCAAGAGGGAACTTCACACAATGGGGACCATTGCTTCCTAAGGGGGTATGAGTGATTTGAATGGAAAATAACATCCACTCATGGTATTTACCCATGATATTGTAACTCAAGAATCCTATAAGTAATGTGCCTCACTTTGTAAAAGGACACATTGTTCCACCAAAATCTAGTAGTCAAAAGTTTCTTTCATTTAATAAATGGTTTTCTTGAATGGTTATTTTCCCATTCATTTGTTGGGATGTGTTCAGTTCATATTTTGAATATTGTGTGGTTCCTTTCCTCTCTCAGTGTTCAAGTCTCCTAGATCTTGGCCCCCCAAGATCTAGATCAAGGGGAAACCTAAACCACCCTTTGCTACTCCCTTGATAATTGAAGAAACACCTTTTCCTAAAGGGGAGGAGCTATAAGAGGAAGAAGTACAAAGATTACCATAGCCAAAGGAACAGAAGGTAAAAATGTTTGTACTTCTTAAGACAATAGGGCAATGAGTTCAACTATAAGAACAAATTGTCTAGCTACATGAGCAACTTGTCCAACTACAAAAATAGCCTACAAAGTTACAAGAGACAGAGAAGGATGCAAAATGGTCTACCCCAAGGAAGCCACCTTCCTTATTTTTCTTGGCCACTAAGGGTTGACCCCCCTGTTGTAGGTACATCAGGGAGGATGCTCCTTGCACATCGGGTGCCCCATTTGATGATTGAAGTAGATAAGGCCAAGGTGGAAACACACAGATGAAGAATAATAACATAGGATAAATGGGTGGATAACATTTCCAAGATGGAAGATGAAATAAACAAGATGAGGGAGGAAATGGTCTTCTTAAGGATAGACAAGAAACAACTGACATAATCTTTCTCTACCTATTGATAAACATGTATAATCCTTCTCTACTTATTGATAAACATGTTGGCATTCATTAATATTGTATTTTTGGAGTAATGATTCTTATTGGATGTCCCAAAATCCAATAGCTGAAAGGATGACACCTAATGGTTGAAGGCTTGATATCCCCTGGTAGTTAGGCTCCTAGTCACAACTCTAGTCATACCATGTGACTAGAAACTATAACATACCCCCTTACCACCCATCGTCCCATTAAAGTATAAAGAGGGCAATTTCTAAGCTGACCCAACCTCCAAGGTTCCATTTATGGAAATGGGGTCTAATTTTTCAATCTTTCTTGAATTGTTTAAAACTTAAAATGGAAAACATCATTGTGATTGTCTCATCGAGACCTTTCTAATGGTATTCAACCTCCAGATCAAAAAATAGGATCCTTCAAAGACTCAACCAATAACCAAATTCCATGTCATCAAGATTGGCCATGTGGCTCCCATGTGGTCCCCACATAGTGCCCATATGGGCCTCCAAGTCATAACATTATCCATTACTGACTCATTCATGCCCTTTCCATACTCATGGGATCCCCCTTTTCCATGGCCCACTTCATATATAACATATATATAATATTATGATATAACCCATCGTACACAATACCATTTAATGCTATATTAATTCAAGTAGGGCTCTTAAGGCCACATCATCCTAGGGATAAAATCTAGGGAGTTCCCCTCCGAGTCCCTTTGCAAAAAAAATGGGATTCCTTCAATTGAAATCATCAAGGTGATGAGGAGTACCTTATCCATGTATACACATAATATAGTGCCTTGTGGCTTCCCCCCATTACTAACATACAAACACTACACCACGCCCAAACATGTTGGAGGGGACTACTTCTGCCACATAATCCCAAGGGTTTTTCCTCATACCATTGTTAGAATACACAAGGGTTATGTGGAGAATCCACATTACAAATATGAGTATTAACATAAGCATTTCTCTGTTTCTTTTGAATTGCATGCACCGCTTGCCATCTAACTCCATTCCAATGGGCCTATAAGATTCACATACTCCCAAGGATAAAAAACCAGCTGGATTGAACTAAGCACAACAGGAACTTGCAAAGGTAGAGGCGTCAAGGTGACAACATAGATTCTAATCACTAGGGTGACATCATAGTTTCTAATCGTTGGGGTTATGTCACAAGTTCTAATCATCGAGGTTATCCAATGACCCAAACATTCCACAAAAATCAACGGTCATGAATTACCTAAATTTGCATTCAATCATATTGCCCAACCATATGGTGTACGAGACTCAAGGCCTAATTTCCTCTAGGACTTAGGGATTTTTTTCAACTCCCACATGTTTTACAAATCAAATATTTTATATGTATATATGAATGAGTCTTTTCCTGATGCCTCCATAGCCACAACATATGTGGATATGTTGGTTGATTTTCTAATCCCTCCTAAGATTTTATGGAGACTCAACCCTACCCTCATTCTTGTATGAAAGCATCTACAAAGGTGCATAGGAACATATACCCTACACTATCCCTTCTGATCTTTTACAGAACCTCAACCCATCATGCCTATGTTGTGGTGTGTGTGTGTATATATATATATATATATATATATATATATGAAAGCAATGCTATAACTTTTTAGCTTGCAAATTATAAAATAAGGCCTAATGACCAAATTGTTTTAATATAGGCATTCAATTTTCTTTTAACAATGATTTTCTTTCTTTCCATACACATGTATTTAGAATAATATGTAGACTCAGAATAAACACAGGAAAAAACCCATTCCTTAGGAAAATAATTAGGGAATTAGCCTCTCATTTCCGCATAAGAAAGAGGGCATTCCATGCTATGATTTAGAGCCATTTATCAACCATTGAACCCATAATACACTCCATGTACAGTAAATAGAAAAATTCAGGCATTTAGCTCATATACATATGACAAAAATTCATAAAAATAACCATAAGCATTCAAAAATTTCATTCAAGAAGTTCATGCACCAAATATTACACAACAATGCAACATCATTCACAGCTACATATCAATTTCCATAGAGGAATTATTTAATTCCACAACTCTCAATTCAATGCATCTTATTTACAATACTGACAAAGGGAAAACTAAAGGTGGGACTTCAATTTTCCACCCAACCATAGACCTACTATAGATAGAATCACTTACAACAACCACACTCGAGCCAAATCCACGATCTGGGAATCTCTTTTTAGCAATTTAGCAGGAAGTGATATTTAGTCCACATAGGATAGGAAATACATTTGACATTGGGCGGTTTATTACTTGTGCCAAGCACTCTATTAGTGGTTTATCAGCCCACAACAAGCACCTTGGGTGGTTTATCATCTCTCTCTTAGAAATCACCCATCTGCATGTGGTTATCAGCCATAGCTAGCACCCATAATGGTTTCTCTTCTAGTCCTTAGAAATCACTCATTCTCGGTTTCTCTTAAGCCTCTTACACTCTCGATCATAATTTCCTCTTTTTAGGTAATCCCATTCCATCAACTTATAGCTCTTTCCAACTTTCCTCATGAGCTTCACCAAGAAGAGGTCCAATCCCCACATTGTTATGTATTTTCCTTTTATTATTTCCTCAAGGTGCCTCTTCATGTTCCTTTTGGACTCTTCCTCTTCCTTTTATTATTATTTTCACCATAAAATTAATTAAAGATTCCAATTAACCCCTAGGTTTATCTTTCCTCTTCCCTCTTAGATCGTGGGTCTGTGGTCACACTCTTCAGGCCATTAAATAAAAATATACTCATTTATAATTTAGAGTATTTTCACATTACCAAAAGTCAAGGGAAAATGTACCAAGGGTGTCACAGTGGCTAGGGTGAAGACCCCAATCCCTAAATTTCCAATGTTTTAGAAACCAAAGGGATCAATCCCAAAAACTATGAAATTTCTAGTAAATATTTTCAAGCCAAATTTTTTTAAGACTATTCCAACAAGGAAAGTACTATGCTCAAATATTATAGATTTGAAGGTCCTCTCATCCCTGAAGGCAGCCATAATCATTCATCCATAAGCATATAATAATATTTTTCGCCCAATGAGATCAAAGAGACCAGTGTTCATAATTTACCCCATCTGAAGCCTTCAAACCTTCTCATCCTAACCAATTCAAGGGTTCTTTAGTGAACTATATAACATTTTGCATCAATTTTTTTG
>APFE031755478.1:67786-93574 GCA_000404065.3 Pinus taeda | reverse complement strand
GTGAATCAATATTATCAAATCAATAATTTTTCATTTCCCAAACAGATTTATATATGCTACTTTTGTGAAGTGAACTAGCCTGTACACACTATTGTTATTAGAGAAACCCGTGTATACCCAAAGAACTTGTGATTTAGTTAATTTATCATGGGTTGATCTATAACTAGTAACTTATTAAATAGTGTAGTGAAAAAAGAATAAACCATCACATATGAACACCAAGATTTAAGGCGGAAACCCAATGTGGGTGAAAACCACATGCTGCTATCATCTCTGTCTTCTTTTAATAATAATAAAATATGTTTACAATCTTGTACTAGTGCAGAATCATACCAGTACGTAGGCACCCACCTACAGAAGGCTACAATCTTTTCTCTTTTTCCAGCTTCTACTGGAAGGGAGCTACAACCCCCTAGCTCTTATACCATCCAATGTGTTTACTAGTATGCAGGCGCTGACCTACAGAAGGCTACGACATTCTCTCTTCCACCAGGGACCATGTTTCATAAATTTTCAAGCTGGATGCTCCTGGTATGCAAAAATACACTTGAAGGCCTTGTTTCATCAAAGTTTCATATTGGACCCATCAAGACTTTCAAACTGCAACAACCAATAATCAGTTAATCCGATCAGTCACATCACTATCACTAGAACACTATGCTAAACCTAGAAACCTACATCATTATTCAAAACTAGTTGCAACCTCAAAAATCATGCATCAGAATGTATATGCCACTTTACTAAACCCAACCTATGTGTATACACTACTTCCTTCAATCAAACCTGTGTATACCTTCAAAACTACTGAAACCTAAAACTTCTGAATCAAGTATGTACCAACTAACAATATACTGAACATCTACTGTCAATTTGCAGAGCTTCACACAGGCAGTAGAAGAGATCACCCTACTTATACAATCAATAAATTAGATATAAAACTCCTTATGCATTCATTTTTACTTTCAGATTTAAGAAGACTTCATTGATAGACAACAATAAAACAACAGAACTGATGAGATAGATTAGTTAGCCTTGAAGACAAGGCTTTTCTTTTGTATATGCTACTTGGAAGAGTATAACCTGCATGTACATGTGCTTTTACTGAGAAGAACCAACGTACAAATATATAAATATTAACTCATAAATTCGTTGCTATTCCAGACTTCAAATAAACCCAAATCATGACATTTAAAGGATAAAACAGGTGTACACAATTAGATCTGGCCCAACCAATATCAGATCATTCAATGATAAGTCATTTCAAGTCTCATGATCCTGATCCAACATTGAATTCAAGTTGCACAAAATATTTCATATCAAATCACCAACAGTCTCTACAACATAAAATATACTTCAGATAGAATTAGAAACTCATTCACTTACACACTCTCACCTAATGATCTTCTCCTCCTTATATAGTTTTAGGCCTTTCTCAATACCTCGGACCAAATACCTTGGACCAAAACCTTGATTTTCCAACCTATACATAATTTCCTCTTGTGAGAGTGTGTGTATATGTATACCCTCTTTTTGTTTTTTGTACCAGCATGTATATGTTGTTTTGACTAAGTGGACCTGTGTATACTTCTTAAACTACTTTACATCAACCTTTTCCTTCACCTTCTTTATTCTGATTAGTAGACCTTAGTTCCATCTTCTTGTTCCTCTGTACCATTGCCCTATTACCTTTGAATATTCCTGTTGTATTGTGAGTTGCCTTTTATCAAAACTGAATTGACCTATGTGTGAGTTGCTATCAAGGACAACACTTGTATCATAATGCCAACAATCTCCCCCCTTTGGACTTGAGGTCAACCATGATGGTGTTTATTATTGCAAGTTGTAGAAACTATTAGAGATAACATGCAACACCCAAATACTCTCCCCCTTTGACATCAAGGGCAAAGGGTGGACCAAAAAACTTTCCTCCTTTGATATACATTATGCTCTCCATACTCCCCCTGAGTACATGCTAAGTCTGCACATATATGATTCAAAGGAATAACATGACTCTATAACTCAACTAACTGAGTATGACCTCCTTATGACCAATGACATACATACATCAATCACCCAACCAAGTGGGGATCAACACATTTGACTCATCGACCCAACCAAGTGGGGATACACCACATTTGACTCATCCACCCAATCAAGTGGGGATATACCAATTGTTTATACATGACAGAAATACAACAAGTATTACATCATCCATCCCACACAAAGTGGGGATACAAATCACATCATTTATCCAATAGGACTCATTCAAATATAGACTATCACAAAATAAGTCATATCACACCCTATGACTTAAACAAAAAATCATAGCTGAATTCAACAACCAAAATGCCAACAATGCAGAATGAGTGTGATGGCTAATGCTCCCCTTGAACTTGTGCTACCTGTGCATTGTCAACAAGTCATTCATCAAGGAATCTTTGTCAGTTAGATAAAAATCAATGAACAAAGCATATCGTCAAACTGTAATCATCAATATTAGACAGAGCACCCATATAAGATTTTGACCCACTGTCTTTCTGTTAGAAAAACATATACGCTCCATCAGCCACAGAAACCCACATGTATACGTGACTATACTTCATGAAACTCACATATAATAACCTTCCTTTGAAAACTAGATTTAAGAGAAGGATGATGCAACAACTACTCCCAACTTTTGTTTGAGATATTCAAATGTTTCTTTGGGAGGTGGTTTAGTGAATATATCAAGGACATGTTCTTTAGGGGGAACATACTCCAATTTAACTTTTTGTTCAAGCACTTGTTCTCATAGAAATGGTACTTAATGGGTATGTGCTTGGTCTTGGAATGCATGACTCGAATTTTTGAAATATTGATGGCACTTGTATTATCACATAGAATGGAGATGGGTGGAGTACATTTGATATAAATGTCTTTCAATGTTTGCATCATCCAAACTAGTTGTGTGCAGCAAGATGCAGCAGCCACATATTCTTCTTCAGCTATAGATAAGGCAATTGAACTTTGTTTCTTGTTGAACCATGACACTAACTGAGGCCCCATATAGAATGCACCTCCACTAGTGCTCTTTTGATCATCAACATTCCCTGCCCAATATGCATATGTATATGCATGAAGAGTAAGCTTTGTATCATTAGGATACCATAATCCAAAGTCCTGAGTCCTTGAAGATATTTGAAAATTCTTTTGACTACTTGGAGATGTGATTCCTTTGGATTTGCTTGGAACCTTCCAACAATTCCTACTGCATACATGCTATTAGGTCTGGTACCTATTAGATAACAAACTTCCAATCATATATCTATAAGTTGGTTGGTTTGCTGTTGGTGTTTCATCATTAGAACTGAGACTACATCCTGTTACCATTGGAGTACATGCTGGTTTATAATCTTCCATTTCGTACTTCTTCAAGATCTGCTTGAGATATTTGGTTTGCAAAAGAAAGATACCATCTTTTCTTTGCTATACTTGTAGACAAAGAAAATAAGTAAGTTCACCAAGTAAGGACATTTCAAATTCTTGTTGCATTATTGAAGCAAAATTTTGACTCATGGATTCTTCATTGCTACCAAAGATGGTATCATCAACATAAATAAAAATAATTAGCATTTTATCATTTTCAACCTTTTTGTATAAATTTTTATTAGCAGAACCTTTTGTTAAACCTTGTTGTTGTAGATATTTGTGAAGGCGGTAATACCAAGCCCTTGGAGCCTATTTCAGACCATAGAGAGCCTTTTTAAGCTTGCATATGAGTTTTGCATCATTTCCAAGAATGAATCCTTCTGGTTGTTCAATATAAACTTCTTCTTCTAAGTCTCCATTAAGGAAGGATGATTTTACATCCATTTGATATACTTTGAATATTCGAAAACTAGAAACAACAAGAAACATCCTTATGGCTTCAAGTCTAGCAACAAGTGCAAAAGTTTCTTCAAAATCTATACCTTCTTATTGAGCATACCCTTTACAAATAAGTCTGGCCTTATTTCTAATAACTTCTCCATTTTCATTCAGCTTGTTCTTAAATATCCATTTTGTTCCTATAACATTTTTATCATTAGGTCTAGGAACTAACTCCCAAGTATCATTCTTTTCAATTTGGTCAAGTTCTTCATCCATGGCATTGACCCAACATTCATCTTTGAAGGCTTCATTTACATTCCGAGGTTCAATGGAAGATAGTAATGCTATCTTGAGGTCCCTGTAAGAGTTCCTCTTATCTATACACCAACCCTCTTTTCTCTTAGAATTTGCGATTATGGATCATTCTTTTGAATGTACCTGGATGGAGTCTTTTCCCTGTCTATTGTATATTCTTTTGGTGCTTCATTGGTTTCTTCTTCTATATCATTTTGATTTGATACGGGAAAGCATTCCCCAACTTCCTCACTGTCATATTCCTCTGTTAATTCCATATATTCTGGATTTTTGCATGCTTCATCAATTACAACATCAATGCTTTTAACAATTTTCCAAAATATTTTATTATAACATTTGTATCCTTTAATTTTGGATGAAAAACCAAGAAAAATTCCTTCATTTGCTATGGGTTTGAACTTACCAAGTTTTTCATCAGTCCTTTTGATAAAACATTTTCTTCCAAAAACTCTAAAGTGTTTTACAATAGGAGGCTTATCATACCAAAGTCCATATGGAGTTTGATTGCTATTTACCTGAACATTCACTTTGTTGAAAATAGTTATGGCAGCAAATGCAGCTTCACCCCAAAAGGTTGCAGGAGTTCCAAATTCATCTAGCATAGCTCGAGCCATTTGTTGAATTATTCTGATCATCCTTTCTACCACACCATTTTTGTGAGGAGTTCTTGCAATGGAGAATTTCCTTTTTATTCCATGTTGTTTACAAAAGTCAAAGAATTCATGTGATATGAATTCTCCCCCTTAATCAAATTTGAGACATTTGATTTTTTGATCTGATTCATTTTCAACTAAATCTTTGAAGGCTTTAAACTTTTCAAATGCTTCATCTTTGCGCTTTAGTAGACCTATCCAACATATCCTAGAAAAATCATCAATAAATAAAGTATTCTTCTCCACAAGGTGACTTTTTCCTTGTTGGTCCACATAAATTAGTATGGATAAGTTCAAGAGTTTTACTTGCTGACCCTTCTTTTTCAATGAAGTGAACTCTAGTTTGCTTACCGATTTGACATGGTTTGCATATGGTATTTTTTGGGATGCTGATATCTGGAAGATCACGAACTGCCTTGAGTCTGCCTGCTTTTCTTATTTGAGAAAAGCTTAGATGTCCCAATCTTCTATGCTATAGCCAGTTTTCATTTGTTTTTCTTAGATAGCATTGTTGTTGTCCTCCTTTAAGTATATATAAGTTGTTTGGAGTTCATGTCCCCTTGATCACGGTCTTTCTTGTATCAAGCTTATAGACCACACATCCGTTTGATCGAAATACCACTTCATTTCCTTGATCACACATTTGACTAACACTCAAAAGATTATGCTGTAAACCATCTACATACATGACATTTCCAGCTTTAACCTTTTCTTTCAAGAAAACAGAGCCTTTACCTTTAATGACAAGAGGATTGTCATTTCCAAATGAGACATTCTTTTCTTTTTCTAAAGCAATGCATGCAATTTCTCTTTATCCCCTGTCATGTGTTTGGAGCATCTATTCTCAATGTACCACTGATTTTCTTATCCTTCTGCATACAAAGATATGCCACATCTTTTTGATTGAGATTCCTTTCTTCTCCATATCTTGGATTTTAATGGTGTTTTCTCCTTTTGAAGTGCTGGCCGAAATTTTCTCTTGCATTTAGATTCTTCATGACCAAAGTTGTTACAAATCAAACATTCTATTTCATTTTCAAGAGGAGAAAAGTCTTCTTGCTTTTGAGCAAGATCTTCTTGAAACAATCTTTTCAATATCTTCCTTCTTTTTTCTGCCTCCTCAACCTATAACTTGAGAAGATTGGTCTTCTCTACTTCTCTGTTGAGAACCTGTATATGTTCCTTCTGCTTCTCATTTTCAATCTTGAGCCTGCTTATTTATATTGAATATGTTTCTAATTCCTTTTGCTTTTGGTCAACATGAAATATGTATATTTGATCATATTCCTTCCTTTCAATTTCTGCTTCCTACATTTGTTGTATGATCCTGCTAATCTCTTAAAATGTTGTGTCGAGTTCTTGTTGCTTCTATTGGAGTTCTTTATTGAGGTCTTGTGTCATTGTATTATTGATTTATTCCAATGCCCTTGAGCTGTTGGCATATTTTTGGACAATGTTTCCCTTCTTCACTTCCTTACGCAACGAGCCTACTTCGGCTTCAGATGCTGCCCTTTCTCAGTTTCTTTCTTCCAACTTATTTTGAAATGACTCTTCAATACATTTGTGTTCTTTAACTTCAGTTTTGAGACCTTAAACTTGTTCTTCAAGAGTATTGGAATGGATCTTCTCAACCTTGAGCTCTTTTATAAGCCTGATTGCCTCCTTAGAAAATTCTTCTATGGTCAACCCTTCTTTTTCATTGTTTGATACCTGTTGTTTATTGTGCTTGGCCATAAACAATACTCTCTCATTGGCTTCTTCGTCATTGTCATTGTCTTAATCAGATGATGAGATATCTTTGACATTTGAGTCACTTGCATATATATTCTCAAGCTTGTCCCATACATTTTTGGCAATTTTACAACCCAACACCTTATGATGAGAAGATTCAATACGTCCACTGATAATAATATTCTTTTCTTTTGCATCATTTGTGAAATTCTTCTTACCTTTTTCATCTGTGGTTGGTGTAAAGCCATTTTGAACAGTGTCCCATACTTTGTAACTTTGCGCCAAGAGATAGACTTCCATTCTTCCTTTCTAGATTGCATAATTATTTTCATTGAACAGAGGTACACCATTCTTGGTATGCTCCATGATCTCCTTCCAGTTGTTAAACTGTTATTGAAGGAACCTGACTATGATACCAATTGTTGGAAATACTGAGGGGGGGGTGAATCAATATTCCTTTCAATTAGTATTATTATTAATCTTTCAGAGCATTAGTTAATCTTCAATTATTATCGGTGTTTGTACAATGGTAGTAGTAAACAAAAGGAACACAAATGCACACAATTAATAAGGTGAAAACCCCCTCCGGGACAAAAACCACCTGAACACTTTTCTATTAATTCTTTAATCTTCAACTCCAATTGAAAAGAAAGCTCCAATTTCCTGGAATCTAGAAAATCATTCTTCTCCAGCTCCCACTGGATGGATGCTAGAACACCCGAGATTCTTAGGTAGTCAACTAAATGGATGCCCCAACACCTAGTGAGCTACACCCTACCACCACCCTACCACCCTGAACTTTTCACAGGATTGAACCTGTTGGTGACTTCATGCACCAGCCCAGCACAACCCTACCACCCTATAGAAGAATAAAAGAAGAATGGACTCCTGTACCTACGAAAATGATCCAATTTACAATGATATAGAATGATGTAGAAGAAGAAGACACACTAGACCATAACCCCAACTATGACACAACCACCTAATGATGATCCTAGACCTCTCAAAATTTCCTCTTCAACTCTTGGCAGATAGACACTTGTACAAATTTTACAATGATGCTTTTATAGTGACTTTATACAATGATACTTTTACAATGATTGTATGCAGTGCTGCCGACTTGAAGACTTCATGTGGTGAACTTCTTGCTATTGTTCCACATCTTGATTGTTGCTCTTGTCATGCTACCCTTTCTCACTCTTCATAACATTAGATTATGCATTTGAGTCTTCTCTTGATGAATACATAATACCTGCAAAAGGTCTTCAAGGAAATACCCATGACATGATAATAGCAAAACTTACCTCATCCTATAGAGCATATGTCAACGCTAAACAAAAACAACAAATTAGAATACAAAGAACCTAATGCAATTAAGACATGAAAATGCATATAAATAATATAATTACTTGGATATTACCTATTCTACATCATTTTGCTGCACCTTGCTCTTTTCTACCCTAGAAAGTCTGGTCCTTTGCAACCCTTGACAACACTTGATCTAGTTTTTGTTTTTCATTTTTGCCTTCTAGGAGCACAATATTGAATATGATGTATCTCTGTTATTTCAGATCCCCAATATGCGATCTTTGGTCCTGTAGTAGCCCTCTGAGTCTTCTTTCCATTGCCATAGGTCTAACCTGATTTGGATTCTTCAAGGCAAAGTTATGCCCAATCTCTTACAATGACCTAATTATGGACTAGTTCAGTAAAGCGAACTTATATGACATGCCACATGTCACTGTTTCCTCCTTCAGCTCTGAAAATGATATACAAAAAACTATAGTCCATGCACTATCTACCACTTTTTACATAATTCCAATCTGCTTCTCAGAGAGAGTGTTGTGACGATTTTCCCAAGGTTACCTCTTTGAGATGAAATTCAAGAGCCTACAAAAACCCTAATTTCCACATATCATATATCCAAAAATATAGCAAACCAAGATCCAAAATTCGTTCAAGATGTTCAAAAGGATTTCGGATCAAATGAGTTTTAATTTCAGTATCTTATACTTCACAGAAATAAAGTTATAGCGAAAATTCCACGATTGCTACTTTTAGAGGATATATGAGATTTCTTTTTATAGAGTTGAGAGGGGCTTTTATAGAGAATGTTGGAAGGATTTTAGGAGCTTAAAAATTTATCAATGATTGATTATTCAATGACCAAAATCAATGATAAATTCCATGCCACAACCCCATGGGGTTTTAGCCCACTAATTGGGGTTACTAACTTCAATCTTGATTAACTTACAAAGCATGAGGAATTATGAGGAGAGTTATATACTGATAGAAAGATATTTTTGAGTAGAGTATTCCTATAATGGTTATGAGATGAGAAACCATGAATGATGATGTCCAATGTGACATGGAAGTTCAGGGTCATCCTTAGTGCTGCTTGGGTTGACATCAATGACAACCTCAAATCATCTTTAGATAAAAAATCCAACACCTTAGATCCATTTACTTTACCTTTTCTTGATTACCCTTCCATGATTGTTCTGTCATCGTCCATTTACCACAATGGGCCCAACTAGTCCAACCGGTTGTCATAGTCTTACCTTTTGCTTCACTTATTCATGCACAAAGCTTCATCCGATTCTTACATCACCTATCGAGTACCACACAACTCTCCTCGAGCTCCATTAACTTTCCCCTTTCTCAAACAATTCCCAAGACTAAAAACAATAAAGGCAAGACAAGAAACAAATAAGAAGAAAACCATGAAAACCAATAGCAATATGACATCACAAACAAAGTGGCAAGGCCTTGCACAAAACATAAACAAAACTGCAAATCAAAGTCAACAAATCATAAAATACCTAAAGCACAAGACTAGAAACAAACACCATGACTTAATCCCCATAGTTACCAAGGAAAGCTCGACCTCAACCTTCTTTGAGATTTCATGGAAAACTCTCTTGCCATGCAAATCCCTGCATCATGTTGTCATTAACACGTAACTATTAGTGCATAAATAAACATGACGATAAACCATTTACCTCAGCTTGTTGCACCAAACACGTTGCTTGCAACTGAACACATCCACTCCATCTCTCAAGGGCTCCAATTCCCTTGACAAATCCACTTGTAATTAGAGACTAGCTAATATACCTGTGAAGTCCATGAATATAGCACATATCCACATAATGTCAAACAAAATCAAGGTTAAGAAGACTTTAGTATGTGAAGCACTCGTTCGTTTGGAATTAGGGTTTGCAAACATAGCCAAAGGAATTCTTACCCAATTCCTTTATTTTACCTTTACCCTATTGCAACTGAGTCTTACTATATATTGTCACATCACCCAGCTACTAGTTATATAAACACATCAACTATTACCTTGTCACGCTAATACCAAGCATGTTCCATGCAACTGCTCACACATGTCAACCACATGTTCAAAATATCAAGACAATCATAACTATCAATTTGAAATCAACTTTTACAAACAATCATGTCATAACCCATAGTCAACTCATAGTCATTAGACATCATGTTGTAACTATCACCTACTATACTTAAGTACATATCAATTGTCTCAACATGTATGTGTTAGTAAAACCATCTTAAAGCAAGATCATTGGAACACATACTCATATTATGAAATTCATGAGACATTCAACCAGCTTGCAAACATACCATGTTAAATAAATCAACTAGTCACCAAACACTCAAACACCAAATAACATCATAATCAAATAACCAAGCACCAAATATACGACATAAGAAAACTCATACCTTAGTGTATATCAGAGGAGGCTATCTTGTCTACACAATCAACCTAGGTTAGCACAATACAACTTCACAACATATCAACTCAAACATAAATTATGATATCCATAACATTAACTAACTAACATGTTCACATCATAAGCTCATAAGCATTTTTCATTCATGCATAACAATCACATATGTAGGATCAATATAGATTAGTACGACTCCATATCACAAATATGTCGGCTCATACCTAAATATCGCAACCATAACCATATGCATAGGTTAAACCAGGTTAACACAATACATATAACATCAAGATCTTCAATGCAATGAACATAACCATCACACATATGACTAATCCAAATTACAACATCAAGATCTTCAATGAAATAACCCTAATTATCAAGTTAACTAACATATAACAACAATCAGTTAACATGTAACATGCTCATCAATAACATATGACCTAATCATCAAGATAACTATCATATAACAAAAACAAGTTAACCTATAACATACTCATCAATAACATATAACATGATCATCAAGTTATCTAACATAAAACAAAATTAGCAATGCATACAACCACATGTCATTACCATTCTTGACTATCCGACACATGTGCATAACTACATTGATCAACTAACATCTATCATGAATGTAACAATAACATCCAAATATGTACATAAACCTAATGTATATCAACCTAATGCATATGACAATCCTTAACTTACATACCTACATTCCAAACATACATTACCTATATGACGATCTTCTCTTGCATTAAAGTCCAACGTTGCAGCTTCACTTTAATGATCTGCATCTCCTGTTCTATCTCATTCAACACATTAGCATCATGACATACCAATAGCACCCAAGGTGACCTAAATTTCATACAATGACTTCAGAAGGCATATATGACCTACTATTCATGCATAACTATAACCAATACCACTCATGCATGACAACTGCATATAGACATATATCACTTGAGTACCAAACCATATACACATCATTCTAGCTAGAGTCCAATTATCAATGCATGACCATATCAACCACACAAACTATGACCTCATGCATGCAAACAATCATTACTCCACTTTACACATTGCCACATGCAACCAACAGTATGCATAAGCAACGCTAAATCAACTACACCTACGCATAAACACGTGTAGTCAAACATAAGCAATCAATCTTGTAATCAACCTATAAGACTGATACATATAATCCAAAATATTCAATAATGTAACCTAACATACAAGGATGTAAGTAGGTGACATAAAATCAACATATAAGCGACATATAACCATATGTAACCAGCCACATACTCATGACAAATACATTACGCGAAATCAATATCAAATTTTCCATGTTAACCATACTACAACCTTAATCAATCATCAAGCAAATGCAACAAGCACATGAAATGCAAGCGCAAGAGACACATATGCAACTGACATGCATGCATGACTAACACATTTGACCCATCCAATCAGAGAGTTGAACCATGCTCTGATACCACTCTGTAACACCGTCCTCCCACATCCACCCAAGTTACCATACCAATTGGGGTAGACACGAGATGAGAGGCTACTATGATAAGATTCGACCTCCTAGGTGACCTTAAGGAAGTGGAACCGATGGAACATAACATACATCCATCCAACACCATCAATAAAACCCTCAAGAGACAAGCCAACGACTCAGACAACCTGTCCCTAGGTCCCATTGTTGTTCTGGACAATTTAAGGCTCAATCGCTCTCATGATATGGGCAAGGGAGCGACCAGAGACCTAAAGTTGCTCTCATAGGCCTGCCTGCCAGTGATTGTGGTCCAAACTTTCCAGTCCTATGCCAACGACTCCGAGATTTGAGCCATTTTTTCAGGCCTAGAGCCCAAGCCACTGCCCAAAATGGAATGAAAGCCCAGAATTAAGTAAAGTATAGGAAAACAATGATGCAAAAGTAAATAGTTGATTAAGGCCTTAACCAGACACCTACTAGCCATGATAGGCATTTCATCAAACATATCGTCGATGTGCAAGCTATAGGTGTAAACCACAGAGTTAAGTGTAGGGATCTCTTACTTATATGAGAATCGCCATGAACCATTGTTTCTTTATGTCATTTTCTGCTTTATCACTTATTAGGTCATAGATAGAATATCCATTCAAATACAAGTAAAAACATGTTGAGAGCCAAACATGGTTGTTGCCGTAAAATGAACATATAACCAACATAATAGGAACAAATTTACAATAAACATATCAGCCATCAAAATCCATATACACACCAGTACATTTACACATGAAAATCATTGGAATGAATTTCTCATTAATCAATGCAATGACCCAACTGGAGATGGGACTACCACGTTCCACCCAACCATAGATTGGATGAGCTAAGTCTCTCTTCATCCAATAACCTCCATGCCATATTGCAAGCATGAATGTGGGACTCATATACACATCAAAAACACCAATCAATGTGGATGCCACCACAGTTCTCTTCCTACACTATGAGGAATTTGAGTGCCTCCTAGTCTCTTGGCCTTTATCGTGCATCTGCAGCCCGATCCAGGGATCACTAGGTCCTACAATGAGACATACTCTCCCAAATTTACCATGCATTCCATCCTAGAATCACTAGGCCCAACGGAGAGAAAATCAACCTCTTGGCTTTACCGTATATCCCACCATTCACCGGAAAGGATTCTTATGCCCAATGAGGCACACAATCTAGCTTTACTACAACCCATAGTCTGATTCAGGGGTTATTAGGCCAGTGGCTTTGTGCACCCTCAGTCTGATTCAGGGACCACTACCGCCACGTGTTTGTCAATTCAGAGATCCACCCCACTCAGCTTCGAATCCAATCCAACCATCCCACACAAACCGCATGAGAGAACCCATCACATCAAAGCTATCAGGAAATGGAAAGGCTAGGTTGAAAATATTGTCACACTTGGCAAAACCCATGCCATGGTAGAAAAGAAACACATACAATCCCATGCATGCCAAATCTAGCAAGGAAAATACACATGCAAGCCGATACATGCAATGAAGCCTACTGTAGCTGCTTGATCTGGCCTTTCCCTGCTTGATATTTTCTTCCTCTTGCCTTCTTTTCCTTTCTTTCTCCAATGCCAAAGTGCTCCAAGAAAACTCTAAGTGTAAAAGAATATGAGAGAGAGAGAGAATAATGAGAGAGATCTCCAACACTGAACTGACCAAGTCCTTACACTGACTAAGCTTGCCCACTAATCCTTAGAAGCCATTTTATCAATGAGGCCACTATTTTCTTCATTTTCCATTATTTTCCTTCAATTTCCTCCTCACATGCAACCTGTGACCTTTCACCTTCATTTTCTCCTAATTTCCATTATTTTCATAAATAATTGTGCCAAAAACACCTTTTTGCCTCTTTAATGGCTTAGCCATTGCCTTTGCCAATTTCCTTAGCCATAAACAACCAAATGAACACCCGCTGGGATGTCTTGGCTAACATTCAACTGAAATACATGTCCCATCGACCGTGGTATTTATATATTTTTACATGGAATTTTCACCAAGGTTGTTACACCTCCTATATTGTGTTTCCTAGGATAAATCTTATGTTCATTTGTAAGGATGGTTTATCCTTGTGCCTATTATTTCACTTTTCATATTTTAGTTATTTCATAAAAGTCAAGCAAAACTACCAATTGATTAATCCGGGATCTAAGGAAAAATTACTTTGCATGGTGTAAGATTTCAGAAGATTATAAGATCTATTGTGGCAATCTATTTTAGTAGAATATCCATGATAGTTTACAAATCAATGTGTGGCAAACACGTGAAAATGCTTCAATGTCCTAATTCTTAGTAGCATTTCCTCTTTCTTTGGTCATATAGCTAATAAACTAAAATGTCCTACGACTTTTGACCAAACTCCATTCTTCATAGTTGAAACAAAATCTAAGGGTGTTGGATATTTTTGCATTTTTATTTAGTAAGGTTGGCTAGTTTTAACTTTGGACAACTCTATAATGGTTTAGGCATCATTAGTAGATTGCATTATGATCATAAAAATAAGGGCTGACAAAAATTACACCACATATATCCAAAGGACAATATCAAACTCTACATCATCAATAAAGTTAGTTAAGATGGAAAAAATTACCTTGACCTTATATTGAACATGTACATCCTTATTCCGCATTAACACCACCAAAGGAGTAGGGTTTACAATTGGAAAACTAGGGAATTAGTAAATTTAGAAGGTATGCACTCCAAGAAGAAGTGACTTCTAAAGGTGCCATTACAACACTTAAGCATGACAGAACATAGCTCAACATACATGGAGAAAACAAACAAAACTTCATTTATAGATCAATCCATAACACAATCTATGCATAACATCAAAGTATACCTAACTTCCTTGAATTGAGAAGACATGGTCAAATGCTTAGTAGACCACTTAGTGCACTACTTAGTTGACTCTCCTAGTTGAATGTTGAATGTTGATTCACTATCTCCAAAAGATCCAGCTATGTGATGACCCTACTAAACTTGTTGTTCCTTGAACCCCCATTAGCGCAATGCTTTCAAGATCAAAGATATGAGATTAACTTTCCTTTACACTCACCACCCCATAATTACAACTTCTTTTAAATGCTTCACAACAATGTGAGCAATATGATCATTTATTTTGCAATATATAAGAGGCAAAACAACATCATGTGCAAATAGCCTCAAGTGGTAAGCATGGAGTTCCGCATGCTTCATCTTATTGTGAGCAATTAAATTCTCAACTACTTGTAGAGAACTTCGATTATCACAATGCACTACATTTGACTCCTTGAATGAAAACTTAAGCTCACCTAGAAGATTATGAATCCACATTGCATGTGTTAACATTAACTACACCAGGATATTTTGTTTCTATGGTTGCCTTCTATAATTTACAGCACTAGAACATGGGTCCATAACCAAGGTGAAACACATATCTAGATGTAGACTTTCTATCATCTCCATCTCTTGCCAAATCCAAGTTTGTGTCATTGACTAATTGGCTCTTATTGCGACAAAATTTGGTGCCGAGCTGCTAAGTACCTTTGATATAACAAACATCCTCTTTGCACCCTTTGAGTGTCTCTCCTTTGGATCATGCATGAATAGAGAGAGACCACACTAACAATGAAGGAAATATTAAGCCAACTATGACTTAAATAAATAGGACTACCAACAATCTTTCCATAAAGAGTAGCATCAATTTTTGGAGAACCACTCTCTTTAATAAGCTTTATTTTTTATTAATAAAGTGTAGCACATAGTTTACAATCTTCTATTTCAAACTTATGTAGTAGATTTAATACATATTTAAGTTAAAAAAAAAATAACATCATTCTTTTGTAAAACTTGAATGCCAAAAAAAACCAAAAAAAAATTAAGTGAATAATCCTAAATATATTGCTGACTATTTCTTCAGACCCAAAATTAAAACAACATTACTTTGTAAGATAAAAGTATCATCCACAAACAATACAACAATTCATTTTTTACAAGCGCAATGTGAGAAGAAACTAAACAATATAGTGTTGTTAAGTGCAAATTGGGAATAAATTATGCATGAGAGTGCTAGACACACCCCACTCTATTCAAAGTTGTATCACACACCCCACTCTATTCAAAGTTGTATCAGGAGCAGCTGCTGTGTGTTCATCATTCAACAATTGCAAAGCCTCCACTAATTGCACAACCTCATTTTGATTGAGAGACTTTCCCAGTCATGGTAATGAATACCAATCTACTGGAAGTCTTCTTGCAAGTCCCAACTCAAAACCCGAATGCGAATTGAAAAATTGCCTTAGAAAACAAGGCAATGAAATGGTTCATGGTAACTCAATTATGATAAATTTTATAAAATATAGAACGAACTCTTTGTTAGTGATCAGGGCAGGTTAAGGATCCCATTCAACTCCAAGCGAAAGCCAAATGGTATGAATCCATTACTGAATCTGAACATGGCATGCCAGTATGCTACTATTGTCGCGCATTCAATGCAAACAGCTTCTGCGATTATTTCTTGGCCTTCAACCGGCCCGGACGGTTCAAACTGCCGCCTTGTGGAATGGGTTGGGGATGGAAGAAACAGATTGCAAAAGTAATCCCAGCTCCTGTTCAGGCACCCATTTCCACAGCATTGGTATTGAAGACGTGAAAGGACTTTGTAAGCAGGGCCGTTTAAAAGAAGCTCTCGATGTTTTAAGATCATCATCTGTGCCAGTGCCAGACGCCTCAATCTACTCTTCTCTATTGCAGGCTTGCGTTAAGAGTAAATCCTTCGCAGAGGCCAAACTGGTCCATGCCCACATAATTGCGACCGGTTTCGAACCCGACTTGTTTCTGGGAGCCAGTGTTGTGATCGTATATGCCAAATGCGGGAAAATGGTGGATGCCTGCTGTGCTTTGAGGGAGATGGCTCAGCAGAATGTGGTATCATGGAATGCCATAATTGCGGCTTATTCAGCCCATGGGAATTCAGAGGAGGCCTTGTCACTTTTCAACCAAATGAAACAAGGAGGGATTCAACCGGATCACTTTACATACGCCAGTTTGCTCTCCGATGCATCTCTGCAACATGGCAGGGAGATTCAGGACTGCATTATTAAGAGTGGGTTTCAGTCTGATATTGTTGTTGGAGGTGCTCTCATAGACATGTATGTGAAATCTGGAATTATAGATTATGCACGCAAAGTGTTTGACGAAATGCCTATACACAATGTAGTCTCCCGGACTGCAATGATCGCAGCTTATGCCAGGCATGGATCTGGTGACGAGGCCTTGAACCTATTTTACCAGATGCAAGGAACTAAGGTCCAGCCAAATCATTTTACCTTTGCCAGCGTTCTATCGGCTTGTACCAGTTTGGCGAATTTGGAGCATGGAAAGAGGATTCACAATTGCATAATTAAAAATGGCGTTCAGTCGGATGTGTTTGTGGGGAGTGCTCTTGTTGATATGTACATCAAGTGTGGAAGTATAAAGGATGCAGGAAATGTATTTGACAGAATGCCTGAACGAGATCAGGTCTCCTGGACGACAATGATTGCTGGATATGTCCAGACTGGTTGCGTTGACGAAGCTATGGAACTCTTCCAAAAAGTACCTCAACACGATGCTGTCTCATGGACTGCCATGATAGCTGGATGTTCACAGAATGGGCGTTCTACTGAAGCCCTAGATCTCTTTTTTCAAATGCGACAGAAGCGTGTGAACCCAAACTCTGTTACCTTTGTGAACCTCCTTCCAGCATGTGCCAATTTGGCGGCTTTGGAGCAGGGCAAGCAGGTCCACGAAGACATAGTTAGAAGTGGGTTTCAATCCGATATTATGGTGGGGAATGCCCTTATAGACATGTATGCCAAATGTGGAAGCATCAAGAATGCACGAAAAGCTTTTGACAAAATACTTGAGCCAGTTGTGGTGTCATGGAATGCAATGATTGTAGGATATGCCTTGCATGGGCATGGGAAGGAAGCCCTTCAACTCTTTGAACAAATGCAATACTCTGACACAAAGCCAAACCATGTCACCTTTGTTGGTGTGCTGACTGCATGTTGCCATTCAGGGTTAGTGGATGATGGTTGGCAATATTTTAGTAGCATGAAAGCAAGGTATAACGTCACACCAGCAGTAGAACATTATTGCTGCATGGTTAACCTTTTTGGTCGTGTTGGACTCCTGGATGAGGCCCTAGACTTTATCAACAAAATCCCAGTAAAGCCTAATGCTGCTATTTGGGGATCTTTATTTGGTGCCTGTAGAATGTATGCCAATGTGGATCTAGGAGAATATGTGGCAGAAAGACTTTTTGAATTGGACCCTCAAAATTCTGCACATTATGTGCTGCTATCAAACATTTATGCTACAGCTGGAAGGTGGGATGGTGTGGAAAAGGTAAGAAAAATGATGAAAGACAGGGGGTTGAGGAAGATGCCAGGATATAGCTGGATTGAGGTGAACAGCAAAGTGTATGCCTTCCTTGCTGGAGACAGATCACAGCCAGAAACAGAAAAAATTTATGCTAAGTTGGAGAGTTTGGCTGGGCAGATGAAGGAGGCAGGGTATTTGACCACCATGAATGCTGCGCTTTATGATGTGGAGGAGGAACAGAAAGAACACATTATCTGCCATCATAGCGAGAAGCTGGCCATTGCCTTTGGGCTTATCAAGACTTCCCATGGAACACCTATCCGCATTGTCAAAAACCTTAGAGTGTGCAATGACTGCCATTCTGCAACCAAGTTCATCTCTAAGATTGTTGCACGAGAAATTGTTGTAAGGGATGCTTACCGTTTTCACCATTTCAAGGATGGAGATTGTTCTTGTGGGGATTTTTGGTAGTGCCATGTGAAACGTGTAACAGGTGCAAATTTGGGGAAAAGCCTTGTATAACAGCCTGCATCAGTAGTCAGGTACAAGGTATGTTTTCATTTCTACTTAAGCATAGGTTCAATATAATTTTTCAAATGTTTTCAGGAAATCTTCATATAAAACAATGCTGTACGTTGACAACATGAACCAAAATATACTAGGCTGTAACATTATACCATTTATAGGAACCCTTGCAATACAAATTTGGAAACTTGGAAACATTTGCTGACCATGAACAACAAACAGTCTGGCAATAACTCATTCTTTTTAATTATAGTCCTCGGCATCTCCCCTACTACTGTATTTAATTGCTTGGATCAAACTATGGTAACTTAGTTTCCAGGTTAAGAATGGACTGTTTGAGCATGCTATAAAATTGTTTATTGTAGAGTGAGTTTGTAATTGATGTTTATTTGTCTTAGAGTGCTTATGGCTTCAGCTTGTAATTCCCTTTCATAAAGGATATTGGGCAGTTGTTTTATTTAAAAATTGCCTTTTACGGCATCGTTTAAATCCCTTTGCTAAGAATATAGCTCGAATGATATTATAAGGTGTATGGTCATTATTCCCATTGAGAGTGATGCTATGAGTGAAACTCCTTAAATTTGATCTTGTTCTTATTTCACGAGCTTTGAGGATCAATGGAGGATATTAGATGATGGAGGATAAGGGTGACAATGTATCTAAAAACACTCAAATTAGTAACAATGTTGATTGATAATAAATTTGGACTGACTATGAAAGAGGGACTAATACCCTAACTACCTTTATGAGGTAAGTGTGTTCTTATTCAACTAATTAATCCTAAGCACGCAATTTATTTTTATGGAGTCTTGTTCAACATGAGTGGCCTTGTACAAAAATATCAAATGACTAAAACAATAAAAAAAGACAAAGGATCGAATCCAGTCTATTTTTGTTCTTGTTTTATGGCTGAATGATTGGGATTGAACCTACATATTGTGGATTCACAATCCATTGCCTTGGTCCACTTGGCTACACTGTCCTTGAAAAACCAACCAATGTTCTCTATCTATGATCATTTTTTTTCAAGAAGAAAGAAATTTCTACATTTGTCTAGCCAGCCAACTACCATTTGTATTTTACAAAACTAGAACTTAATTATGAATCACATACAAAGTAGCTTATAAACATGGATATGTTTTCATATACCAAAATGTTGTGTGTGCATTATATCAAATTACGAGCTTATATACAAAATATAAAAATATATATAATTGCATTTACAAACATATGTGTAGGTACACAACACATGCCATCCCCTTTGGAAAGCTTTCACCCCAAAGTTGAAGGACTAAATTACCATGTTGTTTCTTCGACATTTACTTGAATATTACCATATGTATGCACTTAATAGATGGAAACTCTAAGAGTAGGCTTCTTTGACGAACTCATTAATTGTACTGCATTGAAAGTGTTGAATGTGTTCATATGGGTCCAAGTATGACTCAAGCAACATACTAGGAACTACTAAGTGAAAAATGTCAGCCACATAGGAAAACTTTTTACACCATTTGTTCTTGATTGGTTTCCATTGTTTCTTCTTCCTATTCCACTAATACATTTTCCTCACTACAAAATTTGTGAAAGAGTATAAGAGCTCCATGGAAGAGAAATTGGGGATTATGTTTACCTCTACAATATCGTGACAGAGTTTCATCGTAGATATAATATATTAATTGTAGGACCCCTAAATGTGGTCCCAAAATTCCCCTCTATTTTTTATTATTATTATTAAGACTAAATAGAAGAAAAATTACATTTAGATCAATTTTAAACCTTTTCAATATATACCTAGCTATACATACATCTATAAAATATAATCACAACAAATTTATAACATCAATACTCAATGTACATTATCACTTAAAATTTTCTACAACAATACCATTCAACCAAGTGAGTGTAGAATCTTCAATGTAGGTTGTTCACAATCCTCATTCCTAGCTTGAAGCTCCTCCAATGACCAAATCTTTTGCAATCCCAGTGCACTAGATCAAAGTTGATAAGTCATTCAGTTGTCCACCCTACCAATGCCAAGATACTCTTCTTCCCTTTGGCCCCTCGAACCATAGTGGGGTGATAGGAATTTGGGCCATAACCCTGATCTTTCCAAATCAACAAGTTCCTATTCACCACACTATCCAACAAGTACTCAAGATCACAATTTCACAATCACAAGATTATAATATCACAAGTTCTCAAAAGATATATAGAATGTCATTACCACACCCATCCAAGACTAGGGAGCTCAAAGATCCCCCACATAAGAATGTCTTCTTTTTACATAGTCTTTTAGGTGAGCATTTAGATGTGACATTTTTTTTCAATGCAAAAATAATTAATTATTTAATTCCATAAAGTTGATTATTCACCCAGACACATGCCCAATCCACAATTTGGCTCTCATGTAAATTCTTATTATTTTATTAAAAACTAAAGATTTTCTCACCCAAGAGTTACATGTTCCTAAATTTGCTCCTAGTTGTTCCCTTATGCCCTTTTCCCTTTTTTTCACTTTTGCAATTTGTTTTAGTTATCTCATTGTTAACTACCAAGAATCCAAGTTGTAGTTATTTTCTTAATTTCTCCATTTCAAATTTAGTTATCTTTTCTAGGATTTTCTCAATTAGGTGAGGTTTTCTTAGATTTAATTATTTCTTTCAATTATTTATTCAAATAATTCAATTCTTGCACATATATATTTAGATTTTAGTTCACTTAATTTCACATTAATTTAACTTTAGGTTAATCCCCCTTTTAAACATTATAGCTTGTAATTCAATTTTATATATATATTCTTAAGTGTAACTTACATTTAACCCCCTTTTAAGTGTTAATTTATTAACATTAGCCAAGCCATTCCATTCATTTGTTATGCTTTCTCATTAAGTTTAGTTTTCAAAGTCAATAATGATTAACATTAGATTAACTTGATACTCAAATAACTTATTAAGTTTTTCTTTTTAATCATCCATAACATATCAATCCTTAAGGACTTATGAATTAACCACAATCATAGATTTTCTTATCCTCCTTTTGGTGCCAACTCTTGTGCCATTCAAGAACCTCATGTTCCAATGGTGCCATGGGTTTCCCTTCAAACACTTGCGATCGAAGATTTCCTTATCGTCCATTTGGTGCCAAGGGTGCCGACTCCCATGCCCTTCAAGAACCTCACATTCCAAGGGTGTCATAACTTTCCCTTCAAACACTAGTGATTTGAGCAGGGGAACGGAATATTGGTGGAGTGAAATTCAATAGTCTCCTCGTCACCCTTGTTGAAAGTTTCATGATGACTGAGGATCAAGGTTCCCCTTGATGGATGCCCTTCAATAGTTCCTCATAAGTGCCCATATACGTGGTCCAACCCTCACAACATCGTGTAACTCTAAGGATAAGTACGCCTTGTATTTCATCTTGAGCCATGGCTAGAGTGCTTGCATGTATGACTAGGGACACTGGTCATACCCCTTTGAAGATATCTAGTCTTTTTCACCTACAAACCCACTACCCATCAATGGGTCGTTTGATCAACACTTATTAGTGCTTACAAAACTGTGGAGATTGTTGGGCTATTTTAATGTCACAATAAAATCCCTTCACAAGTCAATCTGGGACGTAAGCTAATGAGCTGTAAACACTATATGTAGAGGCAACGTGAGAACTATTTTTCTCTTTAAAAACAACTAAATAATAATCTTCTATTCTACTCGTAGAAAGCAATTGAAATCTACTTCTGATGCTAAAACAATCATCAAAACTGAAATCATATGTGCAAGGATCTAGGACCCTTCTAGGTAGTCCTTCACTTCAAATCCCTTGGCTTGGCTCCAAAACACCATCTTTCGTTGCTTCAAGGCAATGTTTACGCATTCAATTGTAGGTTGGAATTGAAAGTAAAAGATTTTAGTTCTGGACCTTAGTCTCCTGAAATCAAATACTAAAATCAAAAGTAAAGCATGTAAATGAAATCCAATACAAAACTATCCTATGATAATATATTAATGTATGTCATTTCTTGCTCGAGCAAGAGTTCTAATGTAGATCCTTAGACTAATCTAAATCACATAGAATATAAAATATCAATGAAATACATGAATACTAAACCAATCGTTATCAAACTGATCACTTATCCTTCTACCAAACTCACTTTATGGAGAAACTGTTCAGAAAGTAGATCAAACTCTAATTATTATATTAGAAACCATATTGAGTGTACAAAAGCTCTATTCAATAATAAATATGATTGTAGACAGAGTTTGGGCACAAATCATACGTCGTCACAAGTTAAGGATCATTACTGAGGTTAATTATACCTCTGAATAGTATGGCAACAAAATGTTCTATGTTCCTGAGCTTGAATCATTTTCCACAATCAAACCAAAAAAATGACTATTGTTTATAAACTCAAAGGGATGTAATGAGGCAAGGGTATTTACCATAGAGCATAATAGAGCACTATGTTTCAAGTCCTAGTGTTGTATTAGTCCTAAGGTGAAAAACTCCAAATGATCACAAAAAAGAATGAGATTGCCAACGGTGATTCTTGTCTCAGGGGAAACAATATATCTGATCCTTCGTAACACATTTGAGATCTCAAATCATTACAAATAAATAGAAATGAATTGATTAATTAATAATCTCCTTTCAAAGTACAATCAAAACCACAGATTCAAGACAATCAACAGGATACTATAAATTATGGTGATCAAAGGCTAAAATTGACTATATAAAAGATATAATGCTACATGGTGAAAACAACAATGAGCATAAATCCATTAACCATACACATGTTGTATAGAATAACACATTTATATACCATAGTAAACTGAAAGCGATATGAACACAAATGAAATAGAATACTTTACAATCAAGAATGCGACTGTGCGGGGTCCTTCCCATATTGGTGCTTGCTAAACAACGATCACAAAAGATAAGAAGTCACAATGGGAACAACAGATCAAGAACTGAGTCTCATATCAAGCAAGATCATGTTACATAAATTATGTTATTATATAGCTCAGACACAAAGTTTACAAAATGTAGAGCTTGATCGAAAAGATTGACTAGATTGATTGACTAGCTAGCATGACATGGAGATTCCTGGCCATATTTATACATATTACATTGAGTATTACATCAAATTATGCCTTGGAAAGATCGTGACACAGAGATAAGACATAATCCTTGGATCTAAGGGCAAAGTTACTTATAATAACCAAAACACGAACCAAAAGATCTTCTCTGTCTCTATGAACTTCACCAAACCTATTGCAGACATGATGCAACCGACCACATCCCAAGTATGGTGTAGTTGTGATAAAAAAATAGGGCTTTGTTATGGTTGAGTATATCATAGAACCATCAATGCCTTGTTTTGACTTTGAACTTTCCAAAAAGGACGCAAACGCGTGTCAGAACAAAGGTTTCCATGTTGTTGAGTACTTGATAAACTCGAATAGCGAACCGTTTGCGCCGATGGCCATGAATGCGCAAACACTGGTCCACAATTTTGCTGGTACTAAAACCCTTCTATTAGTACTAACTAGCAATTGCCCCAAAAGGTGCAAAGAGAGGCCGATAGAAATGTTAAATTGAAAAAATTGTATTTTGGTTTAAAATAATAAATGTTATAATAATTCAATCATTCAAACTAAACCTAATCAATAAATTGTCCAAAATAAAATAAATCTTTAATCAAAATTATACAAATTATTATTCTTCGTTTCTCTCAATTATTTATATAATAAAATCCAATCAATCATTTAAAATAAATCAAATCAATAAATTTCCCAAATTAAATCCCAAGGGGATTATTTGTTGTTGTCTCCTCTACCTTTACAATGTAATTCCTCCACTGCCCAACAGTGCTGTCTACGAGGCAGGAAGTTTCACAGAGGTCGATCAATCCAGCATCACAACTTACTTGCCCAAAAGCAATTTAAAGGAATAAGTTGTGCTTTATGACTTAAAAACAGTGGTTCAGCTTTAGCTTTCCGGTGAGTCTGCAAAACATAGAAAAGAACAAAAGAACAAGAAGACATTTTACAGGAAAGCATGAAAATAAGCAGAGGGGTACCAATACCATATAAAAACCTTTCATAGAGCACTGAGAACATGTGTTCGAAGGCAAAATCCAGAAAGTGTAACATATCTGGAAATGCCAATGCAAAACATGAGAAAAAAAGTTCTATAGTTTTGGTTTCCAATAAATTGTGAACTTTTGGAGGAAAGTATGTACCCCATAAAGAAATTTAGGTATAACTTAGAACAATCTAATTGTAAGAGAAACGTATCTAGCTACTAACAGATGAAAACCAACATGAAATGATGATTCAAGCACTACAAAGTTAAATCCTAGTTTTCAAAATACATTCTGTATTAACTGCATGTGGGCATCAGACTGTTTTTGAAGTTTGGCACTTTAATCAAGTCAATTTCTCCAGATCAAGTGGCTATTAATATCAAGTCAATTTCTGCAAATCAATTGGCTACTAATATTACGTCAATTTCTGCAGATCAATTGGTTATTAGTATCAAGTCAAATTTTTGCAGATCAAATGGCTATTCATATCACACTAGTTACAGTAGGTTCAAAACAAACATATATACCAAAACAACAGGAGAAGAATATAGTGCACTCCTAAATCCACATGTACTGATCCCAACACTCCGTTGAGCTAAACATTTTAGCCCACATCCTACAATAAATAAAACACTTGACACAATCCCCACACAAAGAACTAATCTTTTTTTGTGGATTTGTTAATAAGTGACTTGTGGATGTGAGGGATGACACCTCCACCTGCTATGGTACCTTTGATCAAAGTATCAAGTTCTTTGTCTCCTCTAATAGCGAGCTGCAAATGCCTTGGGGTGATATGCTTAACCTTGAGATCTTAAATGGCATTTCCTGCAAGTTCTAAAACCTCTGCAGTGAGATACTCCAGAATGGCTGCATAATAAACAGCTCCAGTTGCTCCCACCCTTCCATTTGTAGATACTCGAGACTTCAACAGACAGTGGATCCGTCCCATAGGAAACTGCAACAAGAACAAACAGTTCAGTCCACCTAT
>APFE031755478.1:35702-49987 GCA_000404065.3 Pinus taeda | reverse complement strand
TAGGTGAGGGGGGCGATGGGAGGCATGAGAGGGGAGGAATGGGGGGTTAGGGGAGTGGGAAGGGGAGCGTAGGGCGCGTAGGGGAGAGGGGGTGTAGGTGAGTGGGGGCATGGGAAGGCGAGGGGGTTAGGGGATGGCAAGGGGAAGGTAGGGTGGGTGGAAGCAGAAGGGGGGCGTGGGTGAGGGAAGGTTGGCAAGGTAGGGAGGACAAGGGGGGTGGGAAAGGGATATGGAACGAGGAGAAGGGGTGGATAAGGGGGCGTGGTGAGGGAGGAGAGGGGTAGGTAAGGGATGGGAGTGGTGGGTTTGGGGAAGGCGGTAGGCGGAGGGGTTGGGGAAAGTGAGAAGGGGTGGGGAGGCGATGAGGGGGGACGGGCGCTTAGGAGGTGCGTGAGCGTTGAGTGAAGTGTAGCCGGTCGGCGTGGGGTTGGAAGGGAGCCGGGTGCAGGTGAGGATGGAGAGTTTGGGGGTCCCTCCCCTCCCGCGCACCGGTGTGCCTCCATCTCACCGCCCGCCCGCCCACAGAACGCACACCCCTCTCGCCCACACCCACCCGGCCTGCCCGCCAACCCTGCTCGCCCTCACCCGCTCGGCTGCACACCCCACCCCACTATCCCTCACCCGACCTCCCGTCTGCCCACCGACCTGCCCACCTGCCCGTTAAGGGTGGCTGGGCGATTCTGATTATACAAATAAGAAATTTATGATATATTTTTGTTGTTAATTTAAGTTAATATGTTTTTGCTATTTACTAATTTATGTGTTTTTATTTTTCAGGAAAATGGCATCAAAGAAAATTTCCATGAATTTTTCTGGACCAAAGACTCTTAAAGGTGCATCTTAAAGAAACATTGGTGAATGAACTCCCCCTGAGCTCATGACTACAAATCTTTCAAGTGCCTCAAGTGATAAGAAGATAATTTCAAACTGGAAGGATTCAAAAGAGGTGAAATTTCCATCAAGAATTTGGTATGTGAAAGAAAAAGAAAGCACAAATGGAAATATATATCTATATATTGATATACTGAATGATAATATAATTTTTGAGGTGATGGGAAGAGTCATAAATATGTGTTTGGTACCGGACATTGAAGTTTTTTACATATTTACAAAAGCTCCCAAGTCACATGAAATGATTAAATACCGACTATCATATTCATTGTATGACACGAGAGAGGTATCTACAAAGTTGTGTAAACAAATCGTAAATGAGATGACACAAAACATCGTAACTATTGTTATTTACATTTGTATTTTGTGTTCTTGAAAATGTCTCGCTATATTTTTTTAACTTTATTTTTATTGACATATGATATTTTATTTGGCAGAATTTTGTTGAAAGTTGTTCAATTAGGTTGGGAGGCATTCATTTCATAGAGCATGATATAATGAAAGTTGTCAGCAGTTTTTACTCAGTGTCAGAAGAAAATATGGAAAACAAGCAAAATGTAGTAATTGATGATGCTACAAAACTACATCCAAAGAATCAGAAAAAAAAAGGCCTCTGGTGGATAAACAAGTTACTTTTGGGGACGATAAAGTTGAAACTGACAGTGAAGCATATGTTGCCATTACTGAAGATGACATTGGAACTGAGAAGAGCCGTAAAAGATCAAAAGTAAAAATACCCAAGAATAAATCTGTTGAAAATGTTATGATGAAGAAAAGTAAAGTTGAAGATTTTGATGTAGTCATTATCAACAGTCAAGAACCTAGTGAAACTTCAAAAGAAAGCAGAGAAATCATGACACCAAGAACTGATTTAGATGATGGCATTATCAAAACAAAACAAATTGCCATTCGAAAAAATTTGACAAAGAGAAACTTAATTGATGGTGGTTGTACATTTCAGCTTAATGTCAGACAAACCTATAAGGCAAGTGAAGGACAATTTCAATATCAAGTCAAAAAGTCACATCATCTGCATGTTCACAACTTGAAGAGATTGATGAGGTACAATCCATATGCTCATGTGATTAGTTATGTGCTTCTCATTGATCTACTTCAAGTTCCTAACAAAGAAGCATTTGATAAGCCAAAATGTTTTGAATACAATTATTATGTGCTTAGAGGGAACCATTCTGTAGAAGCTCAAAGACAATTGATGGAGGAATATCCTAATAACCCACGTTTTGAAACAATGAAATGTATCATTTATGCTGGTTTATCAGATACATAAGCAAAATTAGTGGCATGGGATCATAATTCAGATAATGAATATAGGATGTCTATGACTTTCATCAAAAGGGTTAGATTTATTCATAGTGAATTTCAAGAAAAATGTGGTGGAGATAGGATAAATGTTACTGTAGATGTCCGAAAGGAATGTTGTATGGAAATAAGCTATCAAATTGAAGAGAAAACCAATTCAAAAGGTGGAAAATGCAACAAAAATAGTGAGTTATTCATAGGTGTTGATAACATTTTCCAATTGGCATTTAGAACTAGAGATGTTTGGAAGTTGATTGATGAGATTTTTAGCATGTGGGAAAACATTTCCATTAAAAACCAGAGGGTCAAAAAGTCTAAGCCATTGATATGTAGCAACAATAAATCAGCTCCTGAAATGAAGCAACTTCCAGACAATAGACTATCACACCTTGGAGGGTGATGCAAGGAGTGAAAGATGAAAAAACTGTCAAAACAATATTATCTCATGTGAAGTCAGGAGAATTATCATTGGAGGAAATGTTTGAAGAATTTCAAAAGTAAGCTTGTTGAATTATTTTTATTTATTTTTAGATTATATTTATCTTTTAAATAAAACATGTTGTTCTTGGTAGTATTTGTTATACAAATCATTATATTAACTTTTTGTTACTTTATCTATGCACTCACAAAGTTTACATGAAAATTCAAGAACAAATGGTTAGATTGTTGAATGAAGATAGTTGGGATGATGTTGTACTCAACTATCCAGATTCAAGTTCTACATCAACATTAAAAGCTTTTTATCTTGCATTTAAAAAGGTATCTTGATTTATACATTCATTTTTATTCATCTATGTATTATTTTTAATTTATAACTTACACATATTTGTTTATTTTATAAAAGATGAGGAAAGATGATAATGGAGCGCCAGATAGTTTCAAAACTTTTATTGAAAAAATAAAGATCGAAATACTGAGGAAGCAACGTATTAAGAATGTTGAACTTGATCCAACTCTTAATCATTTCATTTGGAATGGGCTAGACACCATTCAATATCAAGTAATACAAGACCACTGTGAAGACATTGCTAAACTCATACCTAAAAGGGATTATGCCCTAGTGATTACAAATATTCCCCATGGTTTCAATATTCCAAATATTAACTATGATAGTGACTCTTATACTTATCAAGCTCTTAGTAAAGTGGTTGCGGGATTTGTAGAAGTCACGTCATCACCATTATGGAGATTTGCGACTTTTCATTCAAACACATAATTGGCAATGATATTGTCAAGCTTCAAGGGGAAAACAAATTCAAGGATGCAGCTTACATGGTAAGACGTTTAAAATGTATATTTGATTAATGTTGAAAAATTCATTTATGTACAAGTTAATTGAACTTTTACTATTTCATGTTACAGGCAAAAGTCAAATCTTCTTAACAATGAAGATCAACAATTCATAAATAATTGTGAGTTCATTCATATTGATAGTTTGGCAAAAGATGATAGCCATATGCCTATGTTTTTTAATCGGGTAGACGGAAAGAGTAATAGAAAAATACTGACTTATGATGTTGTTGTGAGAAAATTAACATATGAAGACAAAGAAGCAAAAGGAGAAATAGTTAACATTTATCAAAAACTACAATTATTGATTAACTATCTTATAGACATATGTTCAAATGAAGGAGATTGGGTTTTGGATTTATTTTCTGGCTCAGGTAAGTTTTATTATATGAAATTGAATTTCAATGTTATTTTTCAATTAATATGTCATTGTACTAATTTAGTTCATTATTTCTTTTGTGCTTGATAATTAGGTACAACACTAACGCGTTGCCTTCAAAAAGGAAGAAATTGCACTGCAATTGAAAAAGATCCAGTACAGTGCAATTTCATTTAGCAAAGAATTAATGCTCTTCAATTTCTTCCAGATGCAATGCAAGAAATTGGGTTGAAGAAAGGGGACTTTAGTGAATCATGTGTGGCAAAAAAGGCAAAGGAACTCTAACCACCATTACATGGAATGTTTGGAAAGACATATGTTGGGAGATTCGCAGACATCAAAGATCCATTAGAAAAAGAAGATGAGCAAAAGGAAGCAGAAAATATTGTGGAAGAAGACAATGATGAAACTCTAGAGGACTAAGAGTTTGGATTACGTGACATTGCTTATTAAATTTAAGCTATGCTTGGAAATCAAGCTTTGCAATGTGTTGATTTTGACATTTTATGGGAAGAATAAACACTCTATTAGGGTTGTTATGCGTTCAATATTTGTAATATGTGATTTTCGCATTGATTTTTAAGTTAATCATTACTTTTTGAAAAAAAAATGATTATTATTATTTTTTTGACATGAAATTCATAAAAAAAAACTATTATTTAACCATTTTTAGTTAAAATTTTCGTATAAAAATTGTGATTTTGACATGTTAATTCTAGCAAAAAATTATCAAAACGTTTATTTTTTTGTTATATTTATGTTAAAATGGTTATTTTTATGTCCATTGTTAAAAAATGTTGTTTTTTAGAAACAATTATTTCATGTGGATTGAAAAATTAATTAAGGATGTATAAATATGTAGATTATCTAAAATTCAAACTATTGACTTTCTAATTTAAAAACCCAAAACAATAAAAACAATAAAAACCTCATTCTAAAAAAAAAAAAATATGAAGAAAACGACCACTTCAAAAATTATCAAATTTATAAAATAATTATTTACATTTTATACATTAGCAAAATATAAAGCCAAAAAACGAGTCTTTTAAAAAAAGGGTCTGATGCAAAATACCCAATTTTTTAAATCAACATAAAAATCACTACCATTCTAAAACATAATGTACATAAAAAAAATTAAAGTGTCAAAAACTATGCTCTAAAAAAACATGTGTGTTCTGCATCAGACCTTTTCAAAATCAGGTCACTTTTTTGCTATCTCTACGAAATGGGTGACAGTATCAGTTCCCGTTTCAAAGTTTACATTAATTATAAACATTAGTTTGATTAATGTATCATATCCTTGTAGTAGTTAAAAGAGAAAAAATGTGTCAAAGTCTAAAAGGAGCGAGAATATCCCTCCTTCCAATGTGCATGAATTGAGAAGACATTCTTTGTTAAACATATATAAGAACATTAAATTTTCGTAACATCCATCATCATATATAATATTTAATGGTTCCTTGAAATTATCCTAAATGATGATCCCTACCTTTGAAAACCTCACAAGTTTCTTATTTCAATTGTCACATGAAATTTATGAGAATTTTATAAAGAGAATATGTTTTTTAAAGACATACAAAGTGTAGTGTAGATTCATGCTTTCAAAAAAAATGAGTGTATTATTGTATATAATTAATGCTCCATGGAAGGCTCATGTGATTAATCAATATTAAATTCATAAATAATAAATGTAAAAGAAATAAATTAGCATGCAATTGATGATATGCTAGAAATGTTTACAATGCTAATCTTCTTAGCCTGTAACAATCTAATGTCAATTAAATTCATCTAGTTGTTTCTCAACGTGTAATCATGAAATATATTGCAAAATATGGTTCAAAAGTAAAAAAGAAGAGTTCATTATTTTAAACATTGTCAAGAATTGATGAAAGTAATTGAAAACATAAAAGACATTGGATATCCATCTTTGCACATCCATAAAAAAGGTTCCTTGTATAAACATATAGCTTTTTAAATCCAAATACCCCTCCTTGTGCTCTACTTGATTGTTATGCTAAATTTTCCATGTACATCCTCACAAAAAGAAAACTAAAATAATTTGTGCTCCTCTTCACCACAAATGATAACAATGTACATTAATTGTTGATAATACCTTAAAACATCTTCCTTGTTCTCTAAATCCACTAAAACCTCTATCTCTTGATTTTTTTTTTTTGTTTTTGTTGACAGTGGTGGACCCGCTAACATTCCGGGGGTCTCCCGGGTATGAAGTCCCAATTAGACCTCACACCATTTGGTGTAGGAGTCCCATCCGATATGATGGCCTGGTTGCCATTTACTTAGAGATTTTCCTTAGCTCTTGTTGTTCAACACATAAGAGTGTTCTGCTAGTGCCTTCAAAAAGCCAGGTGAGTATGCCTAGGGAGTGCGTAATGTAACTCATGTCTCGGTTCCCTTACTACAAAGGGAGAGTGTAAAGTGAACCTCTAAGTGAGAGGTATTAGTACCACCTAGGAAGGGACACACGTGAACTAGAAGGGTCTGTCCAACATCCAGCATAATAGTTCACAATGGATGCGACAGTGGTTAAAACCAAAGTGAAGGGGACAACACGTACACCACCCAGTGGAGTAGAAAACAAACATGGTTTTTCAAGTATCCCGCGGAGTAGTCCACAAGGATGTGACAACGGTGATAACCAATACACGAAGGTGGTTTGTCTAGTATCCCGCAGAGTAGTCCACATGGATGAGACAATGGTGATAACCAATACAACACATTCCCAACAATGTAAGTACTAAAGCAACTGAAGTACTTCAACTATCTTAGTACAGTGGAAACAAACATGCATTACAAATTCCGAAAGAATAGCCTTATAAACATCTACAAAACATGCATGAAAACATGTTGGCCTTAACAAGCTTATGCATTAAGCAAAAGTCCCAAGACACATATGTACACCATACATCACTAGTTCCAGTAGTGGTACATAGGAGCCACTCCTTGCTCCTCAAAGTACTGACTATCTACTCTTAAGGCTATGTGGGAGGAGCCAAGGTGAAAAATACTTTCTCATACATTGGGAGGGGTATATATAGCCAAGAGTGATGCTTGACCCTTGTGACTCTTGGACTACCCTCATGACTGTTGAAATTCCTATGACTTTCAACTAACATGACCCTTCAACTTCTTATGTGCGTCCACTGGACTTTCACTTTACATTACATTCAGTTACAACATATATTGCCCATAGTGGTGATACGACCTTGACAATTCATGACACAACTTGACACAACACTGCTAACATGTATTGGTTGACTGTGGTGTACATGTAAAGCTGTTGCGTTGCTAAGAGATGGATGTACTCTCAGGTGTGCTTTGTCTTCTCCTCCGCATGACTTGGTGCTATGGGGTTTTCGATGGTCTTGATCTTGTAAGATGGTTCCATGCATGTGTTCCTTTTGCTCGCTGCTTGATGTGCTTTATTCGTCCGTCCAGCTCCAAGTAAGTCTTCTAGCATGTGTGCTCCTTCTTCATCCCATTCGTCGTCTTGCCTTGATCTATCAATATACCTGTTCCTGCAATTCACTCATGATGGGATGACATCAAATAAAAAACCTCCTATTATAGCATGACACATTGTTTTCTGTGTTCTGGGTTCAGGATAGATGACAGGCTAGGAAGAGGGCCTAGTGACTGCGCACTACGCAGTTCCAGGTGACAAGGAGAGAGGACTAGTCATTGAGGCTGCGTAGAGCGTGTTAGCCTCCTGTTGCAGCAGGTTACTCATATTTCATGATTGACATTTTTGCAGGCCAAATATGTCATACTTTGCATGCTGCAATGCTCCATATTTGCTAAACAGTCACCAAGGAAAGAATGCTACTCAAAGTTCATCTACTGCATTCCAATTTTCAAGAATCATTCCAATTTTGGAGAATTTTCAGCTGAAGGGAGGTCCAAACAGCCTAATCTTGGTCTCCCTAGGTTTCAATTTCCTGTTTTAGAATATAGAGAATGAAAATCTGTCCAAACAAATTAGTCTTGGCAGATTCTTAGATAGGTAGAGAATCAAAGGAGCCCAACTGCTTAATCTGGGCCCTTGGAAGAAATAAGGGCAGTTTGTAGATAGGAAGGCATAAAAAATAAATTGAAATGCTGGGTCTGCAAGTCTAAGTGCACCCAAAACAAAAGAAGAAAAAATGTTAGGTAAGTAGGCTGGGTAAGTAGTTTTGAGGTTGCAAAATCTTGATTTCTGATCAATCTTATGTTTTAAAGTATCATCTCTACTCAGGTCACAGTCATCAGGCGGTTTTCATATGAAGGAGCTCAAATCAGACATAACTAACTTCCCTTTCTTCCTCTTCCCCAAATCATTAACTAATTTCCCCAAAAAGAGGTCAAGATCTACTTGATGTCTCTTAGTCTCATCATTTTCCATGTCATTAGCATGGGTGAAGATCTGCTTCACTCAAGGAGGATCCATACTTTCTCTATAAGGTTCTATCTCCACTTTGAAGCCTAAGATATCTGAAACTTAGCATTTTCTTGTCATCTCCATATTAACTATTGACATTATTATTTAACTCCCTATATTTTCCCCATCCCCCTACTAAAACTATGTGGATAATCCCCTTATGTAAATATCCCCTCCCCCTGGTCGAAAATAACCATAAATACCCCCAGGAATTGCTCAGTTTATCTGAAACTTGGCAAGAACCCTCATGCTCCCCCTTCAAACCATCTTCTAAAGCAATGGATTCCTTCCAAAGCATAAAATTCCTTTCTAAGTTATCAGACCCCTTCCGAGGCCTCAAATACTCTTCAAAAGCACATAATCACTCCTTCCGATCACAATAAACCCTTGACCGACTGCCTTAACATTCTTCTGATCCTTGTGAACCCTCTCCAACACGACTATCGCAATCGGAGGTCACAGGGGTATTATGGCTCGCTGTTGTTTCTTCGCGATGGACGCTCCGCCAATGCCATCTCGCGATCGGCATATCGCAATATTTTATACCACATAGGTGTGCCCCTTTCCTTTTTTCCTGATGCGATCGTAATATCGGTGATCGGCGGTCACAAGCATCGCGTTTCTAAAATAAATACCTTCTCATTCTCCGCCGATGGGATATTGCGATCGCATCGCAGTAACATATGGGTCTCCCTACCGACCACATCATTGCCACATCACCCTGCCACGTCACCTCGCTGACGTCATCCACCGTACAGCTGACGTCATGCTGACGTCAGCAATGAGAAAAAGGGAAAAACGCGCAAGCGCGAAAGTCAAGCTTCGAGCTTCGGAATGAGAAACGGAGGCAGTTTTCGATGCACGATTAACGTGAAGCATCGCTACGGGGAATGAGTGATATTGGGGAATCTTTAGGGAATCCTTCGATTCCTTGGCCCTTTTTGCACCGAAAAAGCCCGAAATTACCCGAATTTGCCAAATTTAACATATTTAAACACAGAGAGAGACCAGGAACAGAGATTAAAGACTATCAGATCAAATCTGCAGACAGGAAGCACATCAAAGAGTATCAGAAAGCGATGAAGACCATAAATGTAGCGGCAAAGTGTATCAGAGGATATTTTCTCAGGGCTCGAGGCAAATCCAACATTAAAACGAAAGCTCTGAAAGTCAAGAAGCAATTGAAGACGCATTGAAGGCTCACCTGCACAAATGACTGCACATTAAACTCAGAGGAGATCAGTGGACCAGAACTCAATGCACGCCTATGATAGAACCACTGCACCAAGCCATACAGGACACTCCATTAACTCAACTTAATTCAGCTGCCTTTGGCGCAGCCCAAAGGACTTATTTGCATTTAATTCCAGCAACATTTAGGTTTTGAAAGTTTTTCCGCAGACCTGTTTTAGGTCGGTTGTAATAAATATTTTGAGATTTTTTGCACTATAAAAACAACCCTGAAGACTGTATTAAGGGTTGGTTGGTTGACAAGCTATCTTTAGCTGATTTTGCTCCAGGAGAGACTCGCACTGTAATACCTGATAGTTTCTATAATCAAAGACTACTTACGAGCTTTGGAGAATGGATTGTTCACTGTGTTTAACGGTTGAAGAGTGATTATGGAATTCTTGTGCTGTTACATAATTCAATAAGTGCTTCTTACCTCTGTTTTCCATTCATAAGTTACCATCCAAACAACAGAAAAGAAGATTAGCTTAGAATTTGTTTAACTACACTCTATGCTCAATTTCTATTGTTTCTTTATGTTTTCATTTGTTTAGGCATAAATATGAATTCCATATGGCTCATGTTTGCCCCAACCTCTTCACACATGACAGTTATCCAGGGATTCTTCATTGCCCCTAGATAGAGATCATCCCTTCCCTCTGTTAAGCTGAGTGAGAGATTCTTAAGTGCCTCTCATTCCTTACATGTCATTCATCTTTTTAGTTTGAAAGTTGTGTTATGTACAGCTATCCCGCTCCATATTCCTCTTGTGACCAAGAAAACGCACTGGCAATCCTGACCCATGACTCCATGCCCAGTGGTTTGAAACTTATCACTTCATGAGTTGCCTCTCTGCTTGAAAGAATTTTCCTTCTATCCAAACACAAACAAAAATCCCGAAATCGACAACTAGCCTAAAATCATCATCAACAAAGTTAAATCATAGAGAGAGAGCCCTCTCTGACTGCAGGTGGGCTAGAACCTGCAGTCCAAAGATTGGTTTGTGGTTACCTCGGCCGTATCCCTACTGGAGCTTAGGGACAACCTGAGCGATAACATAATGGCGACTCCACTGGGGACTTCCTCAGATAATCTCACTAAACCAGTGTGCAGCTCCACAGAGGAAGAAACCGACCTTTGAAAGTCTTGGTCGACCTGTGTTTTTAGAAAAATTTCCCAAAAAATAGATTAGAAGCTGGCTCCTAAAAAGAAAACGCATCGTACAAGATCAAATCTTGATCCCAATCGCCCAGCTGCTTTTGAAAATCTGAATTTAATCCCTAAGATCATTAGATAAAAAAAAGCAACAAGAAGATCCAACTGCTGCGAGTCCTGAAATAGTTCAGCCAAGCGGTGTTCCAACCCCTGTCAAAGTTCTATTTCGGTCAACCCCAAGTTCCCCTGGTTCATCACCCCCTTCCCCAAGTAGCTCTTCTACACCTCCATCCTATACTCCTACTACCACTACTACTCCTTCTACCCCGGTTGTTCCTGTTATCCCAGTTTCCCCAGTTTTTCCACTTATCCCCATTATCATGGCTAATAGATATGTGCCCTTACAGCTACCTGCTAATCCCGGGGCTATGCCTCAGGACTACTAGACAAAAATCACCTATTTTGATGGCACAAACTCTTGCATCGCCCTACAGCATACAAAGAAAATGCAGGATTACTTCGAGAGTTATGAAATTGATGATGACAGCGTGAGAATGAAGATTTTTGTCCAAAGTTTGACCGGTGATGTCAGAACCTGGTTTAGGGCACTTACACCCAATTCCATATTAAACCCTGAAGCCTTATACCAGACATTTATTAACAGATGGGAGAAAAAGAAAGACCCCCTACGCATACTATCTGAGTATGATACTATCAAAAGAGGACCTCAGGAAACGGTTTTGGATTACTGTGCAAGGTTTAATAATGTTTACAATGCAATACCACAAAATTTAAGACCTCCACCTGATCTCGCTTTGTACAAGTTCCCTGATGGCTTTGATGCTGAAATGACATATCAGTTAAGGGAGAGAGCCCCTCAAAGCCTTGCAGAAATGCAAGATGTTGCTGTTAGTGTGGAGGCAAATCTAATTGCTAAAAGAAACAAAGCTAGAACTGAGAGAAGAACCACCTTCAAGGAAGAACCCTCAGCCTTCGATCAGAAGCTAGATGCTATTATCAGTGGCATCCACAGGTTAGGAGACAGAGTAGACAATGTTGAGAGGAAAACTTCATGGGAAGGCCAACAGCCCAATGCCATAAGGAACCCGAACTTCAGAAAAACTCAATACACAAACGCTGGAAGGGCCAGTCCCGACCATGATATTAGGCCTCCTTTTCAAGAAAACTATGCAGAGGCATCTACATCCACTGAGCCCACAGATGGGACTCATATGAACCTGATAGTTTCAGAAAATGAACAGCAAATCTTTCTTACGGAAGAAGATCGACCATATCCTGATGCAAAACAATTTCACACCAAGTCGAGAGAGTCCTTCGACTTTAAACAAGGCTATGATACCGCTGTGTATGAGGTACACAAGCAATAAAAATTAAGAACAAGGACCATTGATGTTCCCCCATCTAGTAGAACAAAAGATAGCAAACAGCTCAACAGAAGTAAAGGAAATATCACCGTCAATCAACTAGCTGACAGCTCTGTCCCAAACCCTCATAAGGTAACTGTGGAGGATGTAACAGACACACACTCTCCTGTTGATCGGCCTCTACCTCCCTCCTCCCCAAAAGAAGATCTGAATAGCACTCCTAAAATTCTTCCCAAAACAGAAATACCACAAACTGTCATACATCATGACATTGACATTCCAAAGGAAAACATAGAGAGTATGCCTGAAAAAGAGAAATTTTCCACTGTCAACGCCAAGAACTCATTGGAAAAACCATTCAGCTTAGAAGCAGAGATTGGAAAACTCAAGATATCCATTCCCCTCTCGGAACTTTCCAAACATGATGTATATAGGCAACAAATTCAAAGGTCACTTCAACTACCAGAGGTAAGGGATGATGTAAACATTTTAGACGATACCCCTGAGCTGTTGTTCGGTCCAAAAGTTAACTGAAAATCAACATATGGACCTATTCCACCTTTTTATGTTAGTCTGCACATACATGAAAAAATATTGCATAATGCCATGTTTGACTCAGGTGCCTCACATAACCTTATGCCTAAAGCTGTAATGGAAAGGTTGAACCTTGATGTCACAAGACCATACAAAGATCTATGTTCTTTTGACTCAAGTCAAGTCAAATGTTTAGGCTTAATTAAAGACCTTTGTGTGTCTCTAGTCCAATTCCCCAACAAGACAATCCTAATGGACGTAGTAGTTGCTGACATTCCCACAAAGTATGACATGCTCCTATCAAGATCATGGGGAGCAAAATTGCAAGGATCCCTTCAACTCGACCTCTCTTATGCCACTATATCTGTCTTTGGACAACCCAAGAGACTATATAGAGAAACATTAATGATGTGGTAAGCAGTGAGGAAAAGCCCCAAAATTTTTCAATTTACTCAATCCATTTCGATATGGATTCTTTTATTTTATTTAATGATAACACCAGCCCCCCAACTGATGATAAGCCGTTATCTTTGGAACAAGAAACATACATCAATGAGGAATCGGTTGCCAATACCCATGGAATTGTCTCAACAGTCAAGGCAACCAACAAACAACAACAAGAATATCCCGAAATAGAATTTGTAAGTCTGCCCAAGCCTCAAAAAACCGAAACTCTCAATACAAACCTCAAACAAGAAAACACATGGTATTTAGAGTTTGATGCTTCTGTCAACAAGTTAGGAGCAGGGGCAGGAGTATGGATTTACAATACACATGATAATCATGCACAAGGTCATGCCTATAGACTCAATTTCAGATGTACAAACAACATGGCAGAGTATGAAGCTCTTCTCTTAGGCCTTAAACTACTCAAAATCCTAAGATCCACAAAAGTGTCCATCCTAGGTGACTCTGACTTGATTATACAACAAATGAAAGGCAACTTTGTTACTAATGACAGTAGAATGAGAGCTTACAGGGCTGCTGCCACCGAAATACCCAATTCTTTCAGTGAATTCAAGCTTGCCAAAATTTCAAGAGATCATAATATTCATGCCCACATTCTAGAAACTTTTGCTAGCACATGCAAGCTTCCCTTTGAACCAAATCACCATTTCACCGCTGAAATAAAACACAGACCTTCGGTCCCTAACAATGTTAAGGATTGGCAGGTATTTCAAAATGATGCCCAGATTAACAATTTCCTAACTCTTGAGGGTGAATTTTCCAACACAAACATTGACATGGATGCCATGAACGACTCACAACAGCTAGCAAAAGAAAATCACCCGACTGTAACAGCTGCAACAGCTAAACAAATTCTTAACCCAACTGTGTTTAACAACGCAAACATAGAGCAGTTGAAACAAATGTGTTTAGAGGAAACAGCCAAAGCAGAAGATGAGTTTATTGATCTAAAGAATAATTTTCTACCTGCCGGCCTTACCCCATTAGAAGACATGTTTGATGACAATGATGTGCCCAAAAAGCCAAAAATGGAGCCTCCGAATGCTGCTATAGAAGAACACAACATAGGAACAACCGAGCAGCCTAGAATGATTAAGTTGTCCAAAAATCTGCCCCCTGATCAAAAACCGAAATACGTGGATTTGTTCAAAGAATTCCAAGATGTATTTTCCTGGAGTTATGAGGACTTGAAGTC
>APFE031755478.1:3850-34195 GCA_000404065.3 Pinus taeda | reverse complement strand
ATAAAACCGACCAAACTGATAAAAGGACAAGGTTTAGCCAAACTAATGTCTGAAACAAACTTCCAAGCCTTAGACATTAATCAACTGGACAATGAACCGGAGCTGGTGACTCCACAGATCAGTGAAACCTTTTTGCAATCCTCATGGTATGCTGATATTTGCTTTGTATTGTTAAACCTGTGTGCTCCCCCAGGATTGTCCAGAACCAAGAAAAGATTTTTAAGGATGAAATCCTCAAAGTTTTGTGTCATAGATGGTGCTTTGTTTTGGAAAAATCATGAAGGTATTTTGCTTAATTGTTTGACTATGAATGAAACTAACAGCATCATGAAAGAATTCCATGCAGGGGACTGTGGAGGACACTTATATTGGAAGTCCACGGCTGACAAGATTTTAAGGGCCGGTTATTATTGGCCCTCTCTATTTGCAGATATCAAGAAGTTTGTTGTTTCATGCCACAAATGCCAAATCTTTGAAGGAAAAAGAAAATTACTGCCCTTGCCCCTTAAGCCCATTTCAATCGAGAAACCTTTTCAAAAATGGGGTCTCGACTTCATTAGAGAAATTCATCCCTCTTCCTCAGGCCAGCACAAGTGGATTTTGACAGCCACTGATTATTTCACTAAGTGGATTGAAGCCATTCCATGTAGATAAGCCAACGACTCCACCATTATCCAATTCCTTGAGAGCAATATCCTTTCCAGATTTGGCTGGCCTGAGAAAATCATCACTAACAACGCTGCTGCATTCAAATCCAAAAATATGATCAACTTCTTCCATAAACACCACATTTCCTTGGGCCACTCCACAGCATACTACCCTCAAGGTAATGGCTTGGCCGAATCGTCCAACAAAAGCCTCATCAATATCATAAAGAAATTACTGGAGGAAAACAAAAAGAACTGGCATAGGAAGCTCACAAATGCTCTGTGGGCAGACAGACTTTCCACCAAGAAATCCATTGGGATGAGCCCTTATGAGCTAGTATATGGCATGGAAGCCAAATTTCCTTCATCTTTGGGCATTCCTACTATTAAACTATTGTAGGAAATTCAGGCTGAACCAAATGACATGCAAAGAAGAGGTAATCAAACCATTCATCTTCAACAAACTAGAGAGCAAGTCTAGGACAGAGCTCAAATACTGCAAGAAAAACTCAAAAAGATGTTTGATAAGAAGGCTAAAGCAGAAGATTTCTGGGTGGGCAGCAAAGTTCTAAGATGGGATTCACAAAGAGAGGACAAGGGCAAACATGCAAAATTCGATTTTCTGTGGAAAGGCCCATACATTATCAGCGCTGTGCAAGGCAATAATACATATTTTCTCAGATCTCTAGATGGCAGCACAGCTGAAGAAGGCCCTATCAATATCCGAATGCTAAAGCACTACAATGATCCTTTTGATTAAAAAAAAAAAAAAAAAACAGGCGTTGTTATTTTCTGTACATAGAATGTTTGTATATATCAGCACTTTTGATTTTATTTTTGCAAGAGTCCATAATACTAGAGCACGCAGAAGAAAGCAGGCAGCGCTTTTCAATTTAACAGCAAATCAGTTAAGGGAAAGTGATGTTAGCAGTCCAAAAGCTCAAAACAATCCAACAGTCAGCACTAAGAAGTTTCAAAGCACAGCCATAACAGAAGAATCAAGGGAATCTGATCTGCTGTTCTTGGCTTCTCACAAGGAAAATCCATCCCCAAGTGGAGCCACTGTTAGCCTCCTACTGCAACATGTTACTCATATTTCATGATTGACATTTTTGCAGGCCAAATATGTCATACTTTGCATGCTGCAATGCTCCATATTTGCTAAACAGTCACCAGGGAAAGAATGCTACTCAAAGTTCATCTACTGCATTCCAATTTTCAAGAATCATTCCATTTTTGTAGAATTTTCAGCTGAAGGGAGGTCCAAACAGCCTAATCTTGGTCTCCCTAGGTTTCAATTTCCTGTTTTAGAATATAGAGAATGAAAATCTGTCCAAACAGCTTAATCTTGGTAGATTCTTAGATAGGTAGAGAATCAAAGGAGCCCAACTGCTTAATCTGGGCCCTTGGAAGAAATAAGGGTAGTTTGTAGATAGGAAGGCATAAAAAATTTTTTGAAATGCTGGGTCTGCAAGTCTAAGTGCACCTAAAACAAAAGAAGAAAAAATGTTAATTAAGTAGGCTGGGTAAGTAGTTTTGAGGTTGCAGAATCTTTATTGCTGATCAATCCTATGTTTCAAAGTATCATCTCTACTCAGGTCACAGTCATCAGGCAATTTTCATATGAAGGAGCTCAAATCAGACATAACTAACTTCCCTTTATTCCTCTTCCCCAAATCATTAACTAATTTCCCCAAAAAGAGGTCAATATTTGCTTGATGTCTCTTAGTCTCATCATTTTCCATGTCATTAGCCTGGGTGAAGATCTACTTCACTCAAGGAGGATCCATACTTTCTCTATAAGGTTCTATCTCCCCTTTGAAGCCTAAGATCTCTGAAACTTAGCGCTTTCTTGTCATCTCCATATTAACTACTGACATTATTATTTAACTCCCTATATTTTCTCCATCCCCCTACTAAAACTATGTAGATAATCCCCTTATGTAAATATCCCCTCCCCCTGGTCGAAAATAACCATAAATACCCCCAGGAATTGCTCCGTTTATCTGAAACTTGGCAAGAACCCTCATGCTCCCCCTTCAAACCATCTTCTAAAGCAATGGACTCCTTCCAAAGCATAAAATTCCTTTCTAAGTTATCGGACCCCTTCCGAGGCCTCAAATACTCTTCAAAAGCACATAATCACTCATTCCGATCACAATAAACCCTTGACCGATTGCCTTAACATTCTTCTGATCCTTATGAACCCTCTCCAACACGACTATCGCAATCGGAGGTCACAAGGGTATTATGGCTCGCTGTTGTTTCTTCCGGATGGACGCTCCGCCGATGCCATCTCGCGATCGGAATATCGCAATATTTTATACGACATAGCTGTTCCCCTTTCCTTTTTGCCCGATGCGATCACAATATCGACGATCGGCGGTCGCAAGCATCGCGTTTCTAAAACAAATACCTTCTCATTCTCCGTCGATGTGATATTGCGATCGCATCGAAAGAAGTATATCGCATCGTAGTAACATATGGGTTGCCCTACCGACCACATCATTGCCACATCACCCTGCCACGTCACCTCGTTGACGTCATCCGTCGTATAGCTGACATCATGCTGACGTCAACAGCCAAAAAAAGGGAAAAACGCGCAAGCGCGAAAGTCAAGCTTCGGAGCTCCGGAATGAGAAACGGAGGCAGTTTTCGATGCACGATTAGTGCGAAGCATTGCTACGGGAAATGAGCGATATTGGGGAATCTTTAAGGAATCTTTCGATTCCTTGGCCCATTTTACACCAAAAAAACCCGAAATTGCCCGATTTTGCCAAATTTAACATATTTAAAGACAGAGAGAGACCAGGAACAGAGATTAAAGACTATCAGATCAAATTTGTAGACAGGAAGCACGTCAAAGAGTATCAGGAAGCGGCGAAGACCATCAATGTAGCGGCAAAGTGTATCAGAGGAGATTTTCTCAGGGCTCGAGGCAAATCCAGCATTAAAACGAAAGCTCTGAAAGTCAAGAAGCAATTGAAGACGCATTGAAGGCTCGCCTGCACAAATGATTGCACATTAAACTCACAGGAGATCAGTGGACCAGAACTCAATGCACACCTATGACAGGACCACTACACCAAGCCACACAGGACACTCCATCAACTCAACTTAATTCAGCTGCCTCTGGCGCAACCCAAAGGACTTATTTGCATTTAATTCCAGCAACATTTAGGTTTAGAAAGTTTTTCCGCAGACCTGTTTTAGGTTGGTTGTAATAAATATTTTGAGATTTTTTGCACTATAAAAACAACCCTGAAGACTGTATTAAGGGTTGGTTGGTTGACAAGCTATCTTTATCTGATTTTTCTCCAGGAGAGACTCGCACTGTAATACCTGATAGTTTCTATAATCAAAGACTGCTTATGAGCTTTGGAGAATGGATTGTTCACTGTGTTTAACGGTTGAAGAGTGATTATGGAATTCTTGTGCTGTTACATAATTCAATAAGTGCTTCTTACCTCTGTTTTCCATTCATAAGTCACCATCTAAACAGCAGAAAAGAAGATTAGCTTAGAATTTGTTTAACTACACTCTATGCTCAATTTCTGTTGTTTCTTTATGTTTTCATTTGTTTAGGCATAAATATGAATTACATATGGCTCATGTTTGCCCCAACCTCTTCACACATGACAGTTATCCAGGGATTCTTCATTGCCCCTAGATAGAGATCATCATTTCCCTCCATTAAGCCGAGTGAGCGATTCTTAAGTGCCTCTCATTCCTTACATGTCATTCATCTTTTTAGTTTGAAAGTTGTGTTATGTGCAACTATCTCGCTCCATATTCCTCTTGTGACCAAGAAAACGCACTGGCAATCCTGACCCATGACTCCATGCCCAATGGTTTGAAACTTATCACGTCATGAGTTGCCTCTCTGCTTGAAAGTATTTTCCTTCCATCCAAACACAAACAAAAATCCCGAAACCGACAACTAGCCTAAAATCATCATCAACAAAGTTAAATCATAAAGAGAGAGCCCTCTCTGACTGCAGGTGGGTTAGAACCTGCAGTCCAAAGATTGGTTTGTGGTTACCTTGGCCGTATCCCTACTGGAGCTTAGGGACAACCTGAGCGATAACAGAGCGCAACTCAGGCTTGGACAAGGAACTTTGGGGCATAGTCTTCTCTATCGGGGAAAATTGCGCAGAGGCCACTGGGAGGCATAATTGCGCAGTTAAGGACACCAGTGGTAGTTGTAAGGTGGGACCCTGAGGGACACCTCTACGCAGTTTCTAGAGGGAAGACAAGGCAGGAAAATAGATGGACCTGAGAACAACTCTGCGTAGTTTTTAAGAGCAGTGAGTCCCCACTGAGGGAAGTCACTAGGAGGACATCTCTGTGTAATTTCTATGAGTAGTGCAAGCTTAGGTCTCTGCACAATACGAGGTTCCAACAAGTAGGAGGGAGGCTTGATAACTATTCTTGCGAAGTGCACAGTTCAGATATGCAGTGAGGCAATATCTACGCAATTCTGGGAAGGAAGACATGCTGCTCACCTTTGGGATTGTGCAATGCAACTGACCTGGAGGACAACCTCAAGCATTGTGCAGTTCTAGACAACAGATTAGCATCATTGAGGGTTGAGACTACGTAGTGCAACTTAGTCGGGGTCCGGTGAAGTGAAGTTGTTCTATCGAGAGGTTTAAGGAAAATGGCTAATTGTGAGAGGTAAGTGAACTTGTGATGACTCGACATTGTGATCACACACTTAGCATACTTTGAAAACATGACAACAATGACCATTGGGACAACATAGCAAAGCATGACCCTCTGCAGGACTGTTTAGAGATGAAAATGATAACTGCAACACTTGGGATAGACCTTTGGACAACCGTGATGACGCTTGGGCAACAATGCTTACAACTTTGTGTGTGTGAGTATGATGGGTGTTTGCAAAGCTAAGATAACCCAAACACACAAAGGAAAACTTTCGAAATCACCAAAACAAGACCACAAGCATGACAAAGCAGTCAACATGGAAAAAGATGATAGTTGGTTAAGCAATCAAAAGGGTGAAAAGACTTTGAAGGGGCTCAAGGAATGAGCTCGAATGTTTGCAACCATCAAAGGAAAAATCAAGGAAGGCTTCGAATTTTGAGTGCAAGCCAAAAATTTGGAGAGTGTTGCAGCCACTACAACAATTTCCTTATCAACAATTTCACTATCCTTCTCATACTTCTCATCCCACATTTCTTCCACTTTTTATTTGGAATTGTGAAATTCTATGTAGTTATTATAAGTTCTTCCTTTAAGAAAATTCTTCTTACCATTGTTTTATGGTAATTTTAGTTACACATTTTAAAATGCTAAATGATATGTTGTTTCTAATGAAGAAAATATTTTCCAAATAATTTGATTTTGTATAGTAGGTTTTCAATTAACATACTTAAAACTAGTTGAATATGTTCCTTATTGTATCACATAGTGTGTATTTATGTATTGTATGGTTTTTTGGTCACAATTTATCTTATAGTTGATTAAATTTGTATAAATTTATAGCTATAGATTTTGTTTTCCCTCAATAAATAAATTTGGCCCTTCAATTTGGTAATAACTAACTTGATTTTTCAATAATCTCCCATCCTCTCAAATTCAAAATATTCGCCATACCATTATTTTATTTAAGTAATAATTCCCTCTTAAATATGTATTTAGAAGTTTCCTATATAAGAATTTAAACTTAATTTCTATTAGTCTTTAGTTCAACAACCTTGTAAATTATTATACAAATGAGTAGATTTAAATTATTGACATTGGATTTAAAAAAATTTAAATGGTTGGTAAATGAGATATATGAACACAAATATGATACCATCCTTGTTACATTAGGGATTACTTTTAGTTTGGGATTTATATAGTTTTTTGAAGAAATAAAAAATTGTTTCTAAGAAGAAGTAAATTTGAAAAAGGCCTTGAAATTATTCACTTGGTAAATATGATCAGTTGTGAAACCAAACAAAATTTCAAACCTAGATTCTGTTCAGTCCTTATAATACTAGTGATTACCCCATTAGTATTGTAGTTATACCCCTTATTAATATTGTTGTGCCCCTATTGTTCCCATATTGTTATTACTGTGCCCCATAGAATCCCTCTATTATTATTTTTGTGGCTTTATATTATTATTGTTATGTCGGTTGGGTTATATTGTGACTCCTTAGACTCCTATATATAGAAAGGAGGTTTTGTCATTTGTATCATCCAAGAATTGTTCATTTATGTAATGTAAAGGAGGTTCCCCCTCGAAAAGGTTGAATTTTAAGGCGTTGATTTATATTTTCTATCTTTTTCTTAAGCTGGTTTCATAACACTCCAACTTAGAGATATTCTTAACTCGAATCCTTATCTTCTTTACTTGACCCATTGCTATGTGTCAAAGGAACGCCTTTCCTTTGCTAAAGACCAAACCATAACCTTTATCCTCCAACATGGCAACTGATACTAAGTTCTTCTTCAACTCAAGCACATACATAACATCTCTAAAGGTGAGAGGAACACCCTACTCTCTATGAAAAGTAACTGTGCCCAATCAAGTAGCACTATACCTCCCATTGTCACCCATCTCTATATGCATCTCGAAATCCTTCTCCTCCAGATCACTAAACAACTCCTTATCACCATTCATGTGGAATGAATCTCCACTATCAAGGTACCACACATTACCCATCATTGATGACACCATGCATGCAATGAGAGTAGTTTCCAATTTGAATTAAGATGCCAAAGCCTCACTCGCCGCTCCTCTTGAGGACTTATTTTTGGACTTCTTGAGCGGACAATTTGTAGAAAACTGTCCCAGCTCATGACAATGAAATAACTTAACTTTCGACATGTTTTTCTTCTTACCTCCATGACAATAATTTGATTTGGAATGGAAAACCTTCCCTTTCCCCTTCCTTGCCTTACCCGCTAAGGTACAATTTTCCTCATCATCAGTCTTTGATGAGTAACCATCCCTGGTGTTCTTTATAATCTCCTCCTGCATCAAATCTGACCACAGTCATTCCCAATATAGCAACTTCTCCCTCCCATTGACAGAGTCCTGATAACTCTTCCAACTCTTAGGACGGCCTAGGAGTGTTAGGTTCACCATATCATCCTTGACAATGATTATTCCAACACTTCCAATCTCATCATGACAGTGACGAACTTGGTCAAGTATTTTGGAATGGTATTTCCTTTCTCCATCTTGATTTTTCGAAGTTTGTCTTTCAGTGCCAACTTCCTATGGTCAATGTTATTCTGGGATAAGTCTGTTAATGCTTTCCACATAGCATACAAAGTTTCTTTCCCATGTGTTACAGGTCTATTTGGGCACATAAATCCCTACATTTAGATCAATACAATTAGGGCTCATCAAACCCTAATTTAGTTGTTACATGAACTAGACAAGTCATCTCATTGAATTCTTCCATCCATGAAAGTTTCCTAGCCTGAGACCTTGCTGAAATGTCTCCTTGGGACACCAGCACAACCTTGCTCACGGGTAACTGCACTGCAGAGCAGGCAGGCCCATTCAGGCCTGCATTGTAGTGCACTTAGGCCCTCTTTGACTTGCGTTGGGTGATATTGAGTGAAATTCACATTGGATTATAGGAATATTCCTTGATTCTAGATCATTCTAGAAGGATCCCATCTCTTATCACCTCCTATGAGTTCGAATTTGGATAGGCTAAGGATCAATTAACCTCCTATCCTCTCATCCCTTTCTCCAGGGAAACTAACTCCAAGTTTGGAAGGCCATTCAATACCCTCATTTATGACAAAACCACCTCCATTTCCCTATAAATTAAGCACTCATCATAGTGATCAAGGGGCTAGAATCTGAAGATTGTAAGGAAATACTATTGGTTTGAGGTTTGAGTTCATACCAAGTAATGTTATGCCACTGGATTAGTGTGATTTTGGTGTGACAAGGGTTGGACTGAAGCTGGATGAGTGGCACAAGATCAAACTGTATTGGGTGAAACTCTTCCTTCTACATTAATAAAGTTCTTTAGTCCTTTTCTCATATTCTTGTTCATAGCTATGATGATTATGTGTTTCAATGTCTTCGATTCCATTGGTTTATAGTGGATAGATCATGTTTTCTTTGATCATTGTTGTTTATGTTTCTGTTGCACAAGTAACAATTGAGCGGATTTAGTTCAAGTGGGAGTGACGGGAGCAATTCAAAGGGGATTAAGGAAGCGAAAGACTTCAAGTAAGTTCCATCATCTCATCTATCTACTATAGGAGAAGGTTAAGCTACTTTTTTCCGTTGTTCTAGGTGTAGCTACCCACCTAGGGAAAATGTGTTTATTCGTAGATGCAAATTCCATATAACAAATTGGTGACTCCATTGGGGAGCGACTACAATTCTTGGTAGTTTACCCTCATTATATTACATCCTAATAGACTTTTCTTGACTTTATTGATTTTATTTCAATCATTTTGAATTGTTTTTGGTCAAAAATTTGTGATTAGATGTCTCCTAATTGGGTTCTCTGGCACCAGCGCAGTGTTGGTCTTGACACAGTGCTTTACAGAGCAGCGTTAGCTTAGAGACAGTGCACTGTCTCCCACTTCGGGCTGCGTTGATCCCTCTTAGGCTAAAAAACCCACCTTTGGCTTGGTTTTTCCCAAATTTAATTGTGATTTTGTTTGTCAAAAGATCAATGTTTTCAATGGTTTTGAAATAAATTTGTATTTCTTCTCCTAGCCCTACTTTGGCCTTGATTGTTTAGTGTTTCTTAAGTGATTTCGTTATCATTACCAATTCATTGTCAAAGTTAGCTTATAGTCGATTAATCTTTTCTGAAAAGGAAGTGTCGTAAAGTCTTCATTTCTTTGAAAAAGAAATTGTCGTAAAGTCTTCATTTCTAGCAAAAAGTATTGATTGATTATATGTGCATTTAGTTTCCTTTTGTTCATCTAAACATTAAGGGAAATGAAAAGAAAAACTTGCATTATGCATTTAGAGGTTTGTGTGTGATTGTAGGAATAGTATATGGAAAGTTGCATTAGATGTGCTCTATGCTTTTTGATTAAAGATTCTGATTGCTCTATCCCTTTTAATTAAGGTTTTCAGTATTCAAATCAAATGAAAAGAATGTTTCTCATCATGGTTGCATTCTAGGAATTTCAAAGACATCACACAATGAACCTAAAAGACAAACTCCTAAACAAGATCAACTTAAAAGTTATCTGAATTAACCTAATAAAGAATTGTAACTTAACGCATAACATTTAGAGGTCTAGGCTAGAGATGTGTTAAGGTGTCGTTAAACATAGCAGCTATCGCTAATGGTCTGCGATACATTCCGAGTGTGATACCTCATTCCACGTACATAAGTATATCGTAGCTCGTCCATGTACATTCGGGTATATAGGGCGGTGTTATAGTATGAAAAGTATAAAGGAATGCTTTCACTGTGCAGTTTCGCATTAGACATCACTAACATAGATTGGGCCTCCATGTACTTTCAGGTATATATGGGAGGACTACATTAGGTTTCTATCCATACTTAGGTAATTGAGTCGGCCACCTTGTACACTGTGATACACCGAACATAGCATTTGAGGAGATTTCTAGCACGTATGTTAAGTCCTTAGTTTACTGAGGCAGTATATTACAGTTCATAGTTACTTGGTAATCCTTTTGCCTAAATTATCCCTCTTTTGTTTTGTTATGTTATTTCGATTAAAATAAAATTAATTGACCGTAGATAACATCCTCCACATCACTCCTTAGTTGATATTAGGTTGAGACATATGACAACAACTCCAGAGTCCACCGAGCAAGGAATTCCTTTTGATGGGAATCCTAAACCTTTTCCTCCTTTTAGAAATATTGGTGCTCCATATATGGCTACATTATCCCTTCTGAGATTTACCATTGGCTTGCCAGTATGGTTATTTTAAACCTCCTTGGTTCAAAATGTCATGATTTCTCCGCAATCATGTACTCCTCCACCTGGACAAAATCAACCTCCAGTTGATCCTAAAGTTGACCCTTTACCTTCTTTGTTGGTTGTTTCTTCCTCCGCTTCTTCCTCTTCACCCTGGTGAAAGTATTGACACTAGTAACCAAGTGGATAAAAAGAATAAGAGAGGGAAGAAGAACAAGAAGAAGAAAATTCTGTAGGGGGCAACCAAGCAACCATTGCTTCGATTGAAACTTCTGAGAAGCCGTCCGATAAGCCTCACAAACTTCGATATCCTTGAAAACTTTGTATGAGAGACCATTTTCTTCGAAACTGTTCTGGTATTCCTCAGATCTTAGAAGAATGGTCTTCTTGTTCACATCATCTTGTGTCATCAACTTCTGGAGATCATGCTAGTGGCACACCATCAACTAGTGGTAGTAAAGTTCATGGAAAGAAGGGCAAAGTTAAGTTTCCCTGGAGGTTATGTGAAGGGAATCACTCCATTCACCTTTGTCCCTATCTGGATGAATCCCAAAAAGTGTTGGATAACCGTCCTGCTTATCTGCAATGACTTCCATCTGGTTACAGGAGACTCTCCCTTAATCCTTTACTAGTTGATGAAGTGACTGACCCAAATCAATCGTAGGTCAAACCCACTCTCTCTGAATGTGAATCCCATGAGTCTATACCCAACCAATCACAGGTCGAGGAAATAGTTGACCCGATTTCACCTTCAGTTAATCATACCTTTCCCACAGAGAGTGAGTATGATACCACTCAGGTTCTTTTCATTTCTTCAGGTTCCAATGAGCTTGGAGGCAATCCTCCTGTTCCATCAAGACAAGAGGAAAATCCTCCTGTTCTTATAACTCAAGGGGGTAATTATCCCGTTATTACGGTACCCCCTCCAAGTAGTCTGGTCACTTCCTTTGATTGAAATCGACTGGCAGGATGCCATCTTCCTTCTTATGTGCCTTTCCAGATCATAGTATAGGTTTATAATATGATTATATCTAGCACTATTATAGATAAAGGTGCATTTGTGAGTATCCTTTCCTCCACTGCTTGGCAAGCACTCGGTTCACCGCCACTTGTGCCTATTACCCAGAATCTGTTGGCTTTTAACAGAGAAACGAGTCAACCATTAGGGATCCTTCCTTAGTGTTACTTTGGGAGGAAAAATTGTTTATCTCAATGTGATGGTAGTCCCAAGCCCTTTAGATTACAATTTACTTCTTGGGCGTGACTATGTTTATGACATGGGAGCTATTGTTTCAACACTCTTTCGAGTGATGTGTTTCCTGCATGAAGGCAGAATTGTCAATGTTGACCAGCTTTCATTTCCCTATCCAAATATGGCTTCCAGTCAATGATCTTCCCTAAATGGTCCTTTTTTCCCAATGGTATCTTCCCTGCCATGGGTCAATTATGTGGCAACCCATTCCATGCCTACATCAACTAACGATCAATTTCGTAATGTTGTGCATTATGTCTAGGGGCATTGGAACCAGATCTATCTAATGGATTCCTTGCTACGTATCCCTTCCAAAGTGTTATTCTCCCATTTGATGAGAACTTATTGGAAGTCAGGACCTCTTATGGGTCATGACCAAGGAATCATGAGGATAGTTCCTGGTCTTGTGTCAACCTCGTTAAAAAATGAAACAAAGGATATGAGGATAGTTCCTGGTCTTGTGTCAACCTCGTTAAAAAATGAAACAAAGGTTATGAGCAGAGTTCCTTGTCTTGTGTCAAGCTACTGCAATGAAGCTTGGGGGGCATGCACCTAGAATCGAGTCATCATGTTGGGGGCATGTAAACCAATCCAAGCATAGTTTTTCATTTCAAGCTTTTGTAAACATGAAACTGAATCCAAGCATAGTTCCCTATGGTTCAAGCTTGTGTAAAAATTAACCCATCTCCATTTTAACCTTCGTGATTTCCATTCTATCAACCTCTTCCGTTAGATGAGCCTTGGTTTTTCTCCTTCTGTCATCACTATCTGCTTGGCCGATCATATGCTTTCACCCTTTTTGAGGCACAGTTGAAATGAGTGGTCTTATTAGCCATTCTCTTCACATAAATCAACATGTTTTGAGAAGTTCCAACATCATCGAAAGTAATTGCTATCCTCTATCCTAGACACCACTCATTCCTCTAAGTGGAGTCCTCTTTAAGATCTTTTCAGACTTTCGAAACATAAAAATATTGCCGAGCGCTTGTCCTTTTCAGCTCATAAACGGATTGAAAACGCCATCTACTTAATATAAGTTTAACCCTTTTTTGGACTGAGATAGATTACTTATGAAAAATGAATACATTGATCGAACATGGTCAATAGGTTCTCTCTTGTATTATTTTACGCTTTTTCAGACTTGAGAGACAAATTTACGAAAAAGAACTTGTGGAGTTTTCTTTTTGTCCCTTTTAAAACTCTCTAAACATGAAAAGGACCAAGTTCTCATTGTCGTTAAACTCGTTAAAACATCAAATAACAACAAACTTGTCCATCATGACAAGACCGCGTTTCACATTCGCGGGACTCGTTAAAACATCACATAGCGATGGATTCACCAGAAGGGTGAAATTATACTACAAGCATATGTTATCCTCTTCAAGCTTGTTAGAGAATAAAGAGGTACTGGTTAGCAATGACTATGAAAATGCGAAAAGGGATAAATCACTTTATGGTAGCAAGTCACTCTTGAACATGACACTTTCACTTCATCTCTATGACTATTTGGGTTGGTTTATCTACTTGATAGTTATCATACCTATGGTCTATCACACCATCCATCACTTTGGTTTTGGGTCAATGCTGCCAATTCATTCAGTGTTACTGACATGTTCAAGGGAAGTCACTTAGTAAACTTCATCCTTTGCAATACTCATAAACCTTCATTTTCATGACCTCCATTCTTGAACCTTGTTTCGTCAGTCAAATTTTGTCTTTAAAATCATTACACTCGTTTCATGTCGTTGATGGGAGATACATCAAGGCCATCCTGCAATGAGTCACTTCTTGTCGACATCAACACATTATCCAAGAAGTTGACTTGGAAACACCCTTTCAGTACCTTGGGGCTTGCATACATCAATGGCAAGTTTCTCGCTTTCGAAGATCGATTGACATCACTGGCCTTCGATTGAAAGACTTTGTATGGTGTTCGACATCAAAACATCTATTCACACCATGCAGAATGTACTACAATACCTTAAGAATCATTATCATTATCGATGATCTTTCTCGCATCTGTTAGCAACTTACATCATTGGCTGGTAATCAAACGGTGTCTTCCCATGTTCGACTTCAGATCACATTTTCACATGGTTAGACTTGTACTTGAGCAAACGATTGGATGAGATAGAAGACCCCGAATCTAGTTTCATCCATCCTGGTTGCGATTTCAGGAGAGTACTAGATCATCTGTATGATGGCTTTCCACAGATGGTTATCCTATCAAGGCTCTATATATGTAGACGACTATCTGATTTATGTACATGTAATGAAAAGTTTATATGCTGAGCATGGGTATGCCTTCCCTCAACAATTCATGAAAAGTTAAAAATATCATGATGTTATGTATTGTAATCGATGCAGGTCACCGTCTGCTTCAGATCCTTTCTGTCACATCGTAAAGCATATCACTCGATCATTTTTGACTTCATGCTTTAGGGGGCAATTGTTACAAGTCTATTTGGGCACAACACTCGTGAAATTCAGATCAATATAATTAGGACTCATCAAACCCTAATTCAGTTGTTACATGCCCTAGAAAATTCATCTCATTGAATGCTTCCATCCATGAAAGTTTCCTAGCCTAAGACCTTGCTGAAATGCCTCCTTGGGAAACCAGCACAGCCTTGGTTAAGTGTAACTGTGCTATAGAGTGGGCAGGCCCATTCAAGCCTACAATGTAGTGCACTTAGACCCTCTTTGACCTGTGCTGGCCAAGATTGAGCGAAATTCACATTGGATTCTAGGAATATTCCTTGATTCTAGATCATTCTAGAAGGATCCCATCTCTTATCTGCTCCTATGAGCTCGAATTTGGATAGGCTAAGGATCAATTAACCTCCTACCTCTCATCCCTTGCTCCATGGAAGCTAACTCCAAGTTTGGAAGGCCATTCAATACCCTCATTTATGACAAAACCACCTCCATTTCCCTATAAATTGAGCACTCATCATAGTGATCAGGGGGCTAGAATCTAAATATTGTAAGGAAATACTATTGGTTTGAGGTTTGAGTTCATATCAAGTAATTTTATGTTGCTGGATTGGTGTGCTTTTGGTGTAACGAGGGTTGGACTAAAGTTGGATGAGTGGCACAGGATCGAACTGTATTGGGTGAAACTCTTCCTTCTTGTGCATATCTATGATGATCATGTGTTTCAATGTCTTAGATTCCATTGGTTTATAGTAGATAGATCATGTTTGCTTTGATCATTGTTGTTTCTGTTTCTTTTGACACAAGTACCAATTGAACGGATTTAGTTCAAGTGGGAGTGTTGGGAGCAATTCAAAGGGGATTAAGGAAGCAAAAGACTACAAGTAAGTTCCTTCATCTCATCTATCTACTATAGGAAAAGGTTAAACTACTTTATTTTTGTTGTTCTAGGTGTAGCTACCCACCTAGGGAAAATGTGTTTATCCATAGATGCAAATTTCATATTAGGGGCAACTGTTATAGGTCTATTTGGGCACATCACTCCCGACATTCAGGCTAGTAAAATTAGGGCTCATCAAACCATAATTCAGTTGTTACATGCCCTAGACAAGTCATCTCATTGAATGCTTCCATCCATGAAAGTTTCTTAGCCCAAGACCTTGCTGAAATGCCTCCTTGGGACACCAGTGCAATTGTTAGGTTCCCATACTACTAGTGTAACCCCTTATTGTTATTAGTACAACCCCCTTATTATATTTCTGTACCCATGTAGTCCCCATACTTTTATTATTGTGCCCCATTAAATCCCACTATTGTAAATATTGTGCCTTAAATTTAATTGTTATGTCAACTTTGATTATATTATGACCCCTTAGACTCCTATATATAGAAAGGAGGTCTTGTCATTTGTATCATCTAAGAATTGTTCATTTGTGTAATGTAAAGCAGGTTGCCCCCTCGAAGAGGCTTATTTATAAGGCGTTGATATATATTTTCTATATTTTTGTGAGCTAGTTTCAAGGTTTATACCACAACAATCTGAACATATCTTGTAATGCATTGGCCGGAATTACCACTCCTCAAACTATCAATATAGGACATATCAAGAACAAAAATGTTCAAGAATTGAAAGATCACATCGAGCATCAAGAAATGAATCTGACTATATCTTGTAATGCATTGGAACAAATTACCACTCCTCAAACTATCAAGATAGAAGGACATATCAAGAAGAAAAAGGTAATAATGTTGATTGATTCAGGCAATACCCATAATTTTATCCATTGTAAGATAGCCAAGGAATTGAATTGCTTCCTATATCCAGCACCAGAGTGTCAAGTGATGGTTGCAAGAGGAGGAACCATAAATTGCTCTGGAAATTGCCATAATATCAAGCTATCTAGGGGAGAATGTGTATTGAATAGCCCAATGATTTCCATTCCAATGGGTGGTGTTGATGTTTTACTAGGAGTTCAATGGCTACAATCTTTGGGTACGATAGCTTTTAATTTTTAAGAACATTTTTTGAATTTTTTTTGGGAAGGAAAGCAATTTGAATTGAGGGGTATCAAAGGGAAACCTAGAAAGATAATCAATTCTAACAACATGACAAAGCTTCTAAATAAAGAAAAACATGGCGTAATTGCACAATTATGTTCACTAGAGGATCACACATCGAAATCATGTATTTCTCCAGATCTCCAAAACGTTTTGGACAATCATTCCAAGGTATTTGAGACTCCCAAAGGCCTCCCACCTATTCGTGATCATGATCATGCTATTCATTTGATTCCAGGAAGTGTTCCTCCAAACATTAGGCATTACAGATATCCATATGCCCAAAGGAGTGGGAACTCATTCAAAAGTTGCAGAAGATCCCAGTTCAAACAGCATTGCGAGAACTTGACAAGGAAGGAAAAATCATATGGAACTTGAAGCAGTCACAGAACCGAGAAATCGACAGCTACGAAATAGATCAGTTTCAAAGTATCTCATCAAGTGGAAGAACTTACGCATTGAAGATTCCACGTGGGAGGACAAGAATTTATACAAAAGCATCAAGAACTACTCAAGCGTTGAGGACAACACTTTTTGAAGGAGAGGGGCATGTTAGGTCCCTATACTACTAGTGTAACCCCTTATTGTTATTAGTACAACCCCATTATTATATTGTTGTGCCCATGTAGTCCCCATATTGTTATTATTTTGCCCCATAAAAGCCCACTATTGTTATTATTGTGCCCTTACATTTAATTGTTATGTCAGCTTTGATTATATTATGACCCCTTAGACTCCTATATATAGAAAGGAGGTCTTTTCATTTGTATCCTCTAAGAATTGTTCATTTGTGTAATGTAAAGGAGGTTGCCCCCTCAAAGAGGCTTATTTCTAAGGCGTTGATCTATCTTTTTGTGAGATGGTTTCATAACAACAACCTTGGTCAGGGGTAACTGCACTGCAGAGCAGGCAGGCCCATTCAGGCCTGCACTACAGTGCACTTAGGCCCTCTTTGACCTACACTAGGTAATATTGGGTGAAATTCACATTGGATTCTAGGAATATTCCTTGACTCTAGATCATTCTAGAAGGTTCCCATCTCTTATCTCCTCCAATGAGCTCAAATTTGGATAGGCTAAGGATCAATTAACCTCCTATCCTCTCATCCCTTTCCCCATGGAAACTAACTCCAAGTTTGGAAGGCCATTCAATACCCTCATTTATGACAAAACCACCTCCATTTCCATATAAATTGAGCACTCATCATAGTGATCAGGGGGATTTCTATTGTTCTAGGTGTAGCTACCCACTTAGGGAAAATGTGTTTATCCATAGATGCAACTTCCATATAGCACCATGGAGACTCAAGACAATGTGGTCTCGAACTCCCTCAAGGATTATTTACCTCGCCTTTGTCACACACTTCTTCCATTCTGCTAGATTTTGTGCATTCGATGCTACTGGCTTAGGAATGCCTTGATTAATGAATTCCTTGAGGCCATTATTCTCCAGCACAACCTCCATCCTATCCTTCTAGGCTATATAATTCGAGCTGGCTTCCAAGGCATACTGGAGCCTCAAACCATAGAAAGCCATTTTCTGATCCTGAAGTATGTATTAGAATTTCAAATTTCACCTATAACCCCAAACTCAAAACTTAGAAATATCCTCTAGTATATTGTCTTTAGCTCCGGTACCATGTAGATTTTCATGTAGATTCACAACTCATGTAATGTACTAAAACAAAAGACAAGAATATACTCTACTCTTTAAACTGCTTTAACTAATAGATTAATGAAAACAACAATCGAAAAGAGGAAGATAATCAAGGACACATAACACAATTGTTTCTCTGGGAAAAGCCACTGCTCAAAACCCTGACTATCTTTTGCATTAATAAGGAATCTGACTGATAATACAAAGGGTATTCTCACAAGAAACATTATTGCACAAGTATGATCAACTCTCTGCCTCACAAGTCCGCATTGACCAACACTTAGCCAATTTATGCTGCCTGCGAAGACCCTATTTCCTTGCGCAATTCCTGTGAGGATCAATCCATATTTAATTGGGAAATATTTCCTCCATAACTTCAAAATCCAAAACTAGGACCTTCTCTAATTGCATGCATGACCTGTACAACTCGTATCATCATAGAACCGATAGTACACTGTCCATGCACTCTAGTATCAACTGGGTATTTCTATGGATTGACATGCATGTGTTTCAAATGAGGGAATCTTCAGTTAGCTAGAGTAGCACTGAGGATGCACTAGTGCATCAACTCACTACTAGACCTCTACTAGTTCCACAAATAGTTAGAACTAGTTTAACTGTCTATAACTCCGTCAAACTGAGTTATCTAATTACAACTCAAATAAACTCATCCTCGACCTTTAAAATTTAGGGAGAACATATACATGACTACAAAAAGACTTCCAACTTGAAATTCTTAAGTTAATAAAGTTAATTAAACTTAATTAACTATTTACAAGTTGCTATGAGAATAGAATTTGATTGTAATTTACAGTTTAATTCAAGGACAGATTAAACTGGAATTTCTTGTTGCCATTTCTCAACATATAAAGTGAAGGAAAAAGTTAGTGAAGAACTTAGTACCATGAAACTCATATAGGATATCATCAACAATTGGGATGGGAAATTTGTCTTTTATGGTCAACTTATTGAGAGCATGGAAATCCAAGCACACGCGACATCTTCCTTTTTCCTTTAATACGATGATTAGCAGTGATAAGTAATGGTCGATGCTTAGATAGATTACATTGACCTCTAATAGTTCTTGAATAATCTTTTTAGTTTCATTCTTTTGTGCAAAGTGTGCTAATAAGGATGCACATTTGGGTGGCTAACTTATTGGAATTAATGGAATAACATGATCATGCTCACCATGTGAGGGGGATGGGGTGTGTCAAATACCTATTAATGCTTATTTAGGATCAATTGTGAGTCAAGGTGTGTTGAGGGGGCTAGTCGACTTAGTCGACTAACCCACTCGAGTTGGAAAAATCATATTGTAAGTCAGTCGAGAATCTTGTTAAGTCGATGACTAATTCAAATTAAGAAAAGTATGGTCAACATTTAAACTGTTGTATCTATCTCAAAATACTATAAATATTTTTGGATGTATCAATGTATCGATTCTTGTTGGCTTTTAAGAGATACAATACAAAGTGTGTTTCTATTGGTTCTCCAATAGTTTTTGTTCTTTCTCTCTTTACTTATATGCTTTGCTATGTGAATTCTTCATGTCCTTACTGTTGGTAACTATGCATACTTTTCCCTAGATTACAACATTGGTTCCATTGCCGATCTTTTTGGACTTGAGTCATAAAAAATATGCAAGCATAAATGCTAACGTTGGAAGCCATACAACTATGGTGGGAGATGAAAATCAATAACTAGCTGAAGAACTATGCCAAAAGGAACATATTATAATTAATAGAAGCCAAGGCCAGTTATTTCACAAAAGTGCATGAATGGTTTATTGAAGGTTCCACGATAAAAATCAAGAATTTTTTTGATCAAATTGAATATGATGCCCAACTTTTATTAAAGTTATCAAACGGTGGTCAATGAATATGCACAAGTGGGTCGATTCAATTTTGGATGATTTCTATGAAGTACAAGAAATAGTAGAAAGAACCTCTATTGAACATGTCAAAGATAATTTCTTTAGCGATCTGCACAACAATTTCTTCTGTTCGATTCCCACCGTTTTGCATAAGTTCCTCCTCTATAAGGGTGTTAGTCATATCATCGAGTACCAACCTTTTTTGCAAAATCCAATAAACATTGACTAACAACAAAGGCAAATTGACTGGAAGAACTTCCTCGACACCCAATGTAAAGACACAAAAGAAGCATGGGATTACTTCTTAAGTAAATAAACATGGTTGTTGGGTATTCCCTTGCCAACTAACACTAAGTCAGGACAACATGGGGGGGGGGTAAACGAGTTGTGAGAAATAAAGAAGAAAAATAAATAAATTTGGAGAAATACACAAGAAAATTATAAATAGTAAATATGGAAGGAATAAGGTCGACGACCAAGAAACAACAACAAGAAAGTACACAACAAAACACTAATAAAAAATACAAGAAATTGACCGATATTCAGAAAATAACAAGGGACAAAAGACAACAACGACGTGAACAAATAAGAGAAGAGTGCGAGAAGATGAAAATGAAAAATTGAGACCATGTGAGTGAATATGCATGAGACTCCTCAAAGGAGTTGAGAGATGTAGCATCACCCACTCCGACAGAAAATAATGGTCTACAAATAAGTCCTAGAAGGCAGGTAGACGAGATGGAAATCAATGACTCTGGTCCTGCGATACGAAAAATTCTGGTTGTATCAATAGCAAGTCCCACCATTAAAGAATTCATTCAACAAACATCACGTAATTATTCAAAGACACTTGTTGTTTGACATAACAAAGAAGAACAAATAAATCAACTAGAAATTGAAAATCCTAGTGAAAATCAATGAGACAATGAAAATAAAGAAATTGAACAAGTACTTCTGTAATTCAGAAATCTCATGATCATACTCCCCTCTCGAAATTAATTTATTTTGAAGAGATAATACGTCATTAGAACTTAAATATCCAAAAGCACAAAGTCATTGTTTTTCAAGATCTAGCTCTTAAAATCAATAAAAAACAAGATGAGGAAGTTTGATGACAAGAATCCAGTAAATTGGATACTATAGATGGAGACATATTTTGATATACATGGTGTACCACTATTACAAAAGGTACGTATTGCATCTTCATATTTAGAACCAAATCAATTTTTATGGTATAAAGGGTTTTATTCTCGTAAACCACTTGTCACATGGTCAATTTTCACGGAGGAAATGATAACACATTATGAGGATACAAAGAGAAACACCTTCTTTAGCCAATTGATAAATCTCAAACAAAAGGGTTCAATGGCAAAGCATATTGAGAAATTCCAAAAATTGAATATAAGGGTAAATGATATTCTAGAGAAGAAAATGGTTGATGTCTTCATAGGGACTTTAAAGGATAACATTCAACATGAGGTTCGTCTTCGGGAACCTGATTCATTGGAGAAGGCATTCAGATTGGAAAGAAAAATTGAAAGTGAAATTATGGAAACAAGGAATCCCACCACACACGACTATAATTATGGAAGTGTTTTTTCTCGTAGCCTTCCACAACCTACAAGGTTTACACCACAACAATTGGAAGAAAAAAAAGAGAAAGGGCTTTGTTACAATTGTGACAGAAAATCCACTAAAGGTCATAAGTGCGCTGAGAAGAAATTATTTTACATAGATTATGAAGAGGAGGAAGAAAATGATCAAAAAACATCAAAAGAAGAGGATATACCCTAGGAACCCACCCTAGATAAAGAATAAATGAATCCGACCATATCTTGTAAAGCATTGGAAAGAATTACCACTCCTCAAACTCTCAAGATAGAAGGACATATGAAGAAGAAAAAGGTTAAAGAAGTGAAAGATCACATCAAGAAAGAAGAAATGAATCTGAACATATCTTGTAATGCATTGGCCAGAATTACCACTCCTCAAACTATCAATATAGGACATATCAAGAAGAAAAATGTTCAATAATTGAAAGATCACATCGAGCATCAAGAAATGAATCCGACCATATCTTGTAATGCATTGGAAAAAATTACCACTCCTCAAACTATCAAGATAGAAGGACATGAAGAAGAAAAAGGTTATAATGTTGATTGATTCAGGCAATACCCATAATTTTATCCATTGTAAGATAGCCAAGGAATTGAATTGCTTCCTATATCCAACACCAGAATGTCAAGTGATGGTTGCAAGTGGAGGAACCATAAATTTCTCTGGAAAGTGCCATAATATCAAGCTATCCATGGGAGAATGTGTATTGAATAGCTCAACGATTTCCATTCCAATCGGTGGTGCTGATGTTTTACTAGGAGTCCAATGGCTAAAATCTTTGGGGACGATAGCTTTTTATTTTTAAGAACTTTTCTTGAATTTTTTTTGGGAAGGAAAGGAAATTGAATTGAGGGGTATCAAAGGGAAACTTGGAAAGATAATCAACTCTAATAGCATGAAAAACTTCTAAATAAAAAAAAAACAGGGCGTAATTGCACAATTATGTTCACTAGAGGATCACACATCGAAATCATGTATTTCTCCAGATCTCCAAAAGTTTTTGGACAATCATTCCGAGGTATTTGAGACTCCCAAAGGCCTCCCACTTATTCATGATCATGATCATGCTATTCATTTGATTCTAAGAAGTGTTCCTCCAAACATTAGACCTTACAGATATCCATATGCCCAAAGGAGTGGGAACTCATTCAAAAGTTGCAGAAGATCCCAATTCAAACAATATTGCGAGAACTTGACAAGGAAGGAAAAATCATATTGGAACCTGAAGCAGCCACAGAACCGAGAAATTGACAACTACGAACTAGATCAGTTTCAAAGTATCTCATCAAGTGGAAGAACTTAGCCACTAAAGATTCCACATGGGAGGACAAGAATTTATACAAAAGCATCAAGAACTACTCAAGCGTTGAGGACAACACTTTTTGAAGGAGAGGGGCATGTTAGGTCCCTATACTACTAGTGTAACCCCTTATTGTTATTAGTACAACCCCATTATTATATTGTTGTGCCCATGTAGTCCCCATATTGTTATTATTTTTCTCCATAGAAGCCCACTATTGTTATTTTTGTGCCCTTACATTTAATTGTTATGTCGGCTTTGATTATATTATGACCCCTTAGACTCCTATATAGAAAGGAGGTCTTGTCATTTGTATCATCTAAGAATTGTTCATTTGTGTAATGTAAATGAGGTTGCCCCCTCAAAGAGGCTTATTTCTAAGGCACTGATCTATCTTTTCTATCTTTTTGTGAGATGGTTTCATAACAACAACCTTGGTCAGGGGTAACTATGCTGCAGAGCAGGCAGGCCCATTCAGGCCTACATTGTAGTGCACTTAGGCCCTCTTTGACCTACAATAGGTAATATTCAGCGAAATTCACATTGGATTTTGGGAATATTCCTTGACTCTAGATCATTCTAGAAGGTTCCCATCTCTTATCTCCTCCTATGAGCTCAAATTTGGATAGGCTAAGGATCAATTAACCTCCTATCCTCTCATCCCTTTCCCTATGAAAACTAACTCCAAGTTTGGAAGGCCATTCAATACCCTCATTTATGACAAAACCACCTCAATTTCCCTATAAATTGAGCACCCATCATAGTGATCAAGGGGATTTCTATTGTTCTAGGTGTAGCTACCCACTTAGGGAAAATGTGTTTATCCGTAGATGAAAATTCCATATAACACCATGGAGACTCAAGACAATGTGGTCTCGAACTCCCTCAAGGATTATCTACCTTGTCTTCGTCACACACTTCTTCCATTTTGCCAGATTTTGTGCATTTGATGCTGCTGGCTTAGGAATGCCTTGATCAATGAATTCCTTGAGACCATTATTCTCCAGCAAAAGCTCCAGCCTATCTTTCTAGGCTATATAATTCGAGCTAGCTTCCAAGGCATACTGGAGCCTCAAACCATAGAAAGCCATTTTCTGATCCTGAATTAGGTATTAGAAATTCAAATTTCACCTATAAACCTAAACTCAAAACTTAGAAATATCCTCTAGTATATTGTCTTCAGCTCTGGTACCATGTAGATTTTCATGTAGATTCACAACTCATGTAATGTACTAAAACAAAATACAAGAGTATACTCTACTCTTTAAACTGCAGAAACCAATAGATTAATGAAAACAACAATCGAAAAGAGGAAGATAATCAAGGACACATAACACAATTGTTTCTCTGGGAAAAGCCACTGCTCAAAACCCTGACTATCTATTGCATTAATAAGGAATCTGACTGATAATACAAAGAGTATTCTCACAAGAACAATTCCTGCAGAAGTATGATCAACTCTATGCCTCACAAGTCCGCATTGACCAACACTTAGCCAATTTATGTTGCCTGCGAAGACCCTATTTCCTTGAACAATTCCTGTGAGGATCAATCCATATTTAATTGGGAAATATTTCCTCCATAACTTCACAATCCAAAACTAGGACCTTCTCTGATTGCATGCATGACCTGTACAACTCGGATCATCATATAACTGATAGTACACTGTCCATGCACTCTAGTATCACCTGGGTATTTCTATGGATTGACATGCATGTGTTTCAAATGAGGGAATCTTCAGTTAGCTGGAGTAGCATTAAGGATGCACTATACTAGACCTCTACTAGTTCCACAAATAGTTAGAACTAGTTTAACTGTCTATAACTCAGTCAAACTGATTTATCTAATTACAACTCAAATAAACTCATCCTCGACCCCTAAAATTTAGGGAGGACATATACATGACTACAAAAAGACTTCCAACTTGAAATTCTTAAGTTAATAAACTTAATTAACTTTTTACAAGTTGCTATGAGAATAGAATTTAATTGTAATTCACAATTTAATTTAAGGATAGATTAAACTGGAATTTCTTGTTGCCATTTCTCAACATATCAAGTGAAGGACAAAGTTAGTGAAGAAATTGGTACCATGAAACTCATATAGGATATCATCAATGATTGGGATGGGAAATTTGTCTTTTATGGTCAACTTATTTAGAGCATGGAAATCCAAGCACATGCGACATCTTCCTTTTTCCTTTAATACCATAATTGGGAGTGATAAGTAATGGTCGATGCTTAGATAGATTACATTGACCTCTAATAGTTCTTGAATAATATTTTTAGTTTCATTCTTTTGTGCAAAGTGTGCTAATAAGGATGCACATTGGGTGGCTAACTGATCGGAATTAATGGAATAACATGATCATGCTCACCATGTGAGAGGGATGGGGTGTGTCAAATACCTATTAATGCTTGTTTAGGATCAATTGTGAATCAAGGTGTATTAAGGGGGCTAGTCGACTTAGTTGACTAACCCACTCGAGTTGGAAAAATCATATTGTAAGTCAATCGAGAATCTTGTTAAGTCGACGACTAATTCAAATTAAGAAAAGTATGGTCAACATTTAAACTGTTGTAACTATCTCAAAATACTATAAATATTTTTGGATGTATCAATGTATCGATTCCTGTTGGCTTTTAAGAGATACAATACAAAGTGTGTTTCTATTGGTTCTCCATTAGTTTTTCTTCTTTCTCTCTTTACTTATATGCTTTGCTATGTGAATTCTTCATGTCCTTACTGTTGGTAACTATGCATACTTTTCCCTAGATTACAACATTGGTTCCATTGCCGGTTTTTTTGGACTTGAGTCATAAGAAATATGCAAGCATAAATGCTAACGTTGGAAGACATACAACTATGGTGGGAGATGAAAATCAATAACTAGTTAAAGAACTATGCCAAAAGGAACATATTATCATTAGTAGAAGCCAAGGGCAATTATTTCACAAAAGTGCATGAATGGTTTATTGAAGGTTCCCCAATAGAAATCAAGAAATTTTTCGATCAAATTGAATATGATGCCCAAATTTTATTAAAGTTATCAACTTGTGGTCAATGAATCTGCACAAGTGGGTCGATTCAATTTTGGATGATTTCTACGAAGAACAAGAAATAGTAGAAAGAACCTCTATTGAACATGTCAAAGATAATTTCTTTAACGATCTGCACAATAATTTCTTCTATTCGATTCCCACCCTTTTGCATAAGTTCCTCCTCTATAAGGGTGTTAGTCATATCGTCGAGTACCAACCTTTGTTGCAAACTCCAATAAACATTAACTAACAAGAAAGGCAAATTGACTGGAAGAACTTCCTCGACACCCAATGTAAAGACACAAAAGAAGCACGTGATTACTTCTTAAGTAAATAAAAATGGTTGTTGGGTATTCCCTTGCCAACTAACACTAAGTCATGACGACATGGATGGGAGGGGGGGTAACAAGTCGTGAGAAATAAAGAAGAAAAATAAATAAATTTGGAGAAATACACAAGAAAATTATAAATAGTAAATATGGAAGGAATAAGGTTGACAACCAAGAAACAACAACAAGAAAGTACACAACAAAACAATAATCGACAATACAAGAAATTGACCGATATTCAGCAAATAACAAGGGACAAAAGACAACAACGACGTGAACAAATAAGAGAAGAGTACGAGAGGCTGAAAATGAAAAATTGAGACCATGTGAGCGAAGATGCATGAGACTCCTCAAATGAGTTGAGAGATGTAGCTTCGCCCACTCTGATAGAAAATAATGGTCTACAAATAAGTCCTAGAAGGCAGGTAGACAAGATGGAAATCAATGACTCTGGTCCTGCAATACAAAAAATTCTGGTTGTATCAATAGCAAGTCCCACCATTAAAGGATTCATTCAACAAACATCAAGTAATTATTCAAAGATACTTGTTGTTTGACATAACAAAGAAGAACAAATAAATCAACTAGAAATTGAAAATCCTAGTGAAAATCAACGAGACAGTGAAAATAAAGAAACTGAACATGTACTTCTGTAATTCAGAAATCTCATGATCATACTCCCCTCTCAAAATTAGTATCTTTTGAAGAATTCGAAAGTACAAATTCGATCGATGAAGAGTTGCAACCCGAATTAAGTTAGTTTATCGAGTATAGAGATAGAGTGTGTCAAACTAACAAGCCATTCCCAAAAGACAATGTCGACAACCAAGTAAACAACACACCTTTGATGATCTGAAATTGATTGCTAGTTAATGCTGTTCTAGTATCATTTCTAGATATAAAATTTTATTTTCTTTGGTTTGCTTATCCATAGAGATTTTATCGATGAGCATGTGATTGTCAATTCATATAACTTGGTGAAATTTAGTGTTTTTCATGAACTTAAAAGCATGAACCTGAATGGCTAAATAACAACATATAAAAACACATCAAGCACAAATAACAGAGCTCAATACACAATTTTTTGTTGAAGGAGTTCACCCCTCCTGGGCTACATCTCCTTGGTCCAGTTTCATAGTGTGGGCCTTTGTATTAGCTTCAATAATGTTCAAATTGCTGCTACATGCATCATACGCTCTTAGTTCCTGTTCCAATGAGTTTAAGACATTCAAATCTATAAAAAATGAGTATTTTGTTTTACTCAATTTGGATGCCAGCTACTCTGGGAATGACCTCCAACACCTGGTGGCCTTGGGCTTCAAAAATATTCAAGTGAAAAAAAACACCTGTATATGACCTCTTCTATCTCTGAAACCTACTCCAATGAGTTTAAAACATTCAAATATATCAGAAATTACTATTTTCTTACTCAATTTGGTTACTAGTTGCTCTGGGAATGGCCTCCAACACCTAGTGGCCTTGGACTTAAAAAATATTCAAGTGAACAAAAACACCTGTAGATGACCTCTTCTACCTCTAAAATCTACTCCAATGAATTCCCATCATGAAAATTAGCCAAAAATGACTGTTCATTTTTTAAATTTGGTTGAGAATTGAGTAAGTTATGGCTCAAACAATTTTTCCTACAAAACCTCCTCTAAATCTAGAGAACTGCCAGTTAAGTCCACAAAGTTTGGTGGCAGTTCCGGATTTAGTGGCTCCGCCATAAATTTCACCAACTTAATTATGAATTAATTAAATGATAAACTAATTATTGGCACACTAGTCCCGCTTAACAGTTGGCCCCTAGCTCCTGGTTCAGGCACTTGGTCACATGGGGTGGGTGCTGGCCCCGGGGGCTTATTTTTTTACCAAACTTACAAAAGCTTTAATTTTTGCATACGATGTCGGTTTTTCGAACCATTTGTGGAGTTGGAAAGCTGGAGACAAAATCTATCCATTTATTTATGTCTGAAGCAATTATGAGCACTTTCATTTTTTAGCTAAAATACTGATCCCTGATCATTTGAGCATTCCACGAGTGGTCGATCCTGCCAACAACAACCAACCAAGTAATATTGGAACATATGGAACATCAAAATCTACAAAAAAATAAAATGGGATTAAATAACATACCACTCTACGAGGGAGATAAATATGCTAAAAAGAATTTGTTTGTTTGTAAGAAATTTTGGTTTGCAAATGACATTATTGATGAAGATAAACAAATGCGACAATTCAAGGTGGTCTTGAGGAAACCTACACTAGCATGGGTCATGAATATCACTAAGAAGCAACCAAAATCAAAGGATGAAATTAAAACTACCTTTCTCACTTTCTTCAGGGCCTAAGGTGTGAAACATTTAACAGCACAAAAGTTAAAAGAAATTAAACAATGACCCAATGATATGACAAAAGACTCAAATATTTATTGAGTTAAATCACATATATCATCGACAAAAATATATTTGTTTAGTGGTATGTGGTATGTATCCAAAATATCCATGGGTCATTGAGGATGCATGAATTCAAAACTTATGAAGAAGCTCTCAAGTTGGCTCAGTGTATTGAAATTAACGACTAAGGTCAGTCGATTATCTCATCGACAGATAACAAAATTGAGGACAAAATTGAGTAACTACAAAACTCGTATTCAGTTTTAACACTCCAAATGAATAATGTATGGTGTACCAACTGTCGGACTAGAGGACATACTAAGGATAATTGTAAATTTTCTGATTACTTTGTGTAGGTTTTAACCCCGTACAAAAATTACCTGCATACGAATTCTAAATCACAGGAAAAATAAAAATGCGAGAGCATAACACATAAAACACATATACATAGAGATTTCCCACTGGATCCCAAAACTGGCGAGACTACCAGCTTGATTTTTCATTATATTCCTTTCAATGTTACAATACATATTTATACATGCCGAAGCATCCAATACCATGGACCGAAAACCATCGCGTCCAAAACCATGGACTGGAAACCATAGGTAGGTTCGCCAACCTAATATAGGGTCCAAAAAAAAATTTCTCGCGGCACTGCCCCAGACCCCGTAGAGGTGGGCTACCCACCCCCCGGACAGGGGGGGCTACCGCCCCCCTGTGACCCCCCCGCTGCGCAATCGGCGCAACGAAGGGGGGGGCTCCGCCCCCCGGTTCACTATGTAGGTTAGTTGTGGAAAGATATAACACAACCCAACAATCTCCCACTTGTTGTTTCCTTTCCACAGGGGGTCACAGGAGAGCTTAGTCATTTTTCCAGCCCTGAAACGCCCATTGTTTATCTACACCAAGAGAACTTCTCAGAGCTCACAGATTTTGTCAATGCATCTGCAGTATTCTTCAAAGTGTCCACCTTTACCAGCAACACCTTTTTGTCTTCTATCATATCCCTCACAAAGTGATACTGAACATCAATGTGCTTTGTCTTTGAATGCTAAGCAGGGTTCTTTGCCAAGAAAATTGCACTTTGGCTGTCACAGTCTATCCTTATAGCTCCCTGTACTAACCCCATACTTGAACACAATCTCTGCAACCAAACTGCTTCCTTGCTTGCATGAGTGGCTGCCATGTATTCTGCCTCTGTAGTTCATAGTGCCACTACAGATTGTTTCTTACTCATCCAACTGACTGCACCTCCAAATAGGTTAAACACATACCCACTTGTAGATCTTCTCTGATCCAGATCTCCAGCCCAGTCTGCATAAACAAAGCCGCGGATATCCAACACTCTGTCCAATCTTGGTCTTCCTTGGTAGCACAAACCATAATCACTAGTGCCACGCAAATACCTGAAAACCCGCTTCACTGTTGTCTAGTCCTCCTTCCCTGGTTTTGACATAAACCTGCTCAATACTCCCACTGCATGTGCAATGTCTGGTCTAGTACAGACCATGGCATACAACAAGCTACCGACTACACTTGCATATGGAACACGGGACATGTCCTCTTCCTCTTCTTGTGTCTTGGGACACTGTTCAGCAGATAACCTCACACCTACAGGAATAGGAACCTTCACCGGTTTACTATCCTGCATATTAAACCTCTGCAGTATTGTATCAACATACTTCCTCTGGTTAAACCAGAGCTTCCTCTTTGCCCGATCTCTTTTAATTTCCATGCCCAAAATATAGTTTGCTGCACCGAGATCTTTCATGTCGAATTTGGAGGACAATTGGGTCTTCAAATCGTGGATAATTTCTTTGTCATTTCCAACCAACAAC
>APFE031755477.1:47095-77495 GCA_000404065.3 Pinus taeda | reverse complement strand
TAAAATTTTCACAGTTAGCAATCACATCAACATTAAGAAAAACTGCAAATAGAACATAAATAAAAAACGCAGAAGAAAAGCCAAGACAAGAGGACACAAGATATGGCGCGAGCCAGGGACAAACCCCACAATGTGTGGGGAACCCCTTTGATCAAATCTTCTTTTATCTTCAAAGTTCAGAGAGAGAGAGAGAGAGAGTACATTTACAATAGAAGTCAACACTTTGACTTATCTAGATCTAAGCATAGATCATCTCCTATAACGATGAGATCAGTTGAAGACATTCTGCTTCAAATGCATCTCGTCCATTTGCTGCACCTTACTGTGTAGCACCATCAAGCTTGTATCATCATAGACATGCTGCTCATGATCACTGTGCATCACACTGTCCATACGTCATGCTGTCCATGATCTTCATCATGTTGCCCATACATCACGCTGCTACACTATCCTTCAGTTGCTTCAGTATACAACCATATGCATATTCCTTCCAGCAGACCCTTCTTAAACTATCCTTCTATTTTCATGCTGTCACCTACAACAATCCGATATTATGACAGCAGATGTGACTGTACTTTGAATCAAGGTCTGCAACATGTAACACTTATGCCCTTGCATGTATGTCAACACAGCCCTAACATATGCTGTCCAAGCACGCCTTGCTGGACAGACTTTAACACATACCTTTCAGCACTCTTCTTCACATCATACAAGCCACTTTCAGACCCTCCTTGTCTGCCTGAAGCTTGACACTGTCCCTGTCCAAAACAGAGGTCAGATTAGGCATCATATAGTTGTTGTATGACTGCGGCTAGGGCATGCTTGAATAGACTTCCTTTTGACTGCGGCTAGGGCTCGTTAAGGCCTCCTCTTTCCAGCGTATAGGAATCCTCCTCTTGCTGCGTTAGAACCCTCATTGACTGTGGATTATATGACCTTGGAGGACTGCGGTTAGGTGGATAAGACTGCAGATTTAGGCCTTCTGTAGCTGCGGATTAGGGCCTTCATTTAGGGCCTATATTAGCTGTGTATAGAACCTCCTCATAGCTGCGTATAGGGTACATGATGACAGCGGATTTAGGGCCTCATAGATCAGCATCATAGGGTCTCTTCTAGACCTGCATTTAGGGTTCTTAGGACAGCAACTTGGGATCTCTTCTTGCTGCGTTAGAGAAAACTCTTTTAGGACAGCGTAGGATTCTGTGACAAGACTTCTCCATGACAGCGTGTAAAGTTTCTCCTTACTGCATTCAGATCTCCTTCAACATCGTACAGCAGCTAGGGCATCATCCAAGGTCAACGTATTCTTCTAAGTGTCTCTCCTTCACCAATAACCCAAGACGTGGAGAGGAGGAGATCACTTGAAGAATCTGTGTTGAAATGACTTCAAATCCTCACCAATTTATACTAAAACGTAGATGGTGAATAGACACGTCTATTGGGCTTCTTAGCCTACTCAAGATGTTGGTCGGCTTAATAATAATTATATAAACAAAATAAATTCATATCTCCATGAATACTTATCGGAATCGGATGATCTTTAGATCAATCCTACACCTCTCGATGAGAGGGATCCAATAAAAATATCAGCTGTTATAAATACGCTGATCCACATGGAGTTTGGCCCTAGTTGCCAATTTAACAACAACATTATTTGTGAAGGATCTAGGGCTAGTGCATTAGTATTTGGGAGTGGAAGTCTAGCAAGGACCGGATGAGATCTATCTAGGTCAAGGAAAGTATGTGATCAAGATGTTGAATAGGTTTGAAATGATGGATTGCAAACCAATCACAGCCCTGATGATCACAAATTTGAAAAGACTAAGGAGTTCTGAATCAAGCCCTGTGGATCCTTCCAAGTATAGACAATTGATTAGCTCATTGATGTACTTGGTGAATACTCGACTAGACATATGCTTTGCAATAAATGTTCTCAGTGGATTCCAAGTGGAGCCGAAGCATGATCATTGGATAGCAACAAAACATATTCTGAGATATCTGTGAGGAACCGTCCACTATTGCGTGAAGTACGATAGAAGGAATGATGTCCACCTGATTGGATATACAGATCCGACTGGGGAGGCAATGAGCAAGATGGAAAGAGCACTACAAGAGGATGTTTCAGTTTGGGATCCTGATGAGCCCAAAGCAAGATATGGTTGCTTGAATTAGTGCTGAGGCTGAGTATATTGCAGCCCGTGAAGCAAGTAGAGAAGCATTCTGGTTGAGGAAGCTGCTATCTAACCTATTTGAAGGACCAATGGACCCTACAGTGATACATTGTGATAACACCAATTGTATACGATTGTTTGAAGACCCAATGTTTCATGGAAAGAGAACATATCAACAACAAGTATCACTACATTCAGAAGCTAGTACAAGATGTTGTGTTGCAGCTACAACATATCTCCACCGATGAGTAGGTAGCTGACATATTGACAAAATCTCTTCCTAATAAGAAGATTGTGTATTTCAAAGACAAGCTTGGTTTGGTTGATGTATCCTCCCTAGTTGAGAGGGAGAGATAGGAACATCATTCTTGTCTTCACATGGGAACACAAAATGGAGGATTGAGTAAGCATCTGTCATCCGATACTCTCTGAGCATGAGGTAGGGCATCCAATATGAGAGTAGTCGTGGACTGATATTCTTTGAGGTTTGGCTATCCAAGATAAGAATAGTCCAAAGAAGGTCATACTCTGTGAACACCCGGGTGGAGTATGTACCTTGGCAGACAATGATGATGGTGTCTATTGATTTTTCACGACCTTGGGTCTAGGATAGAGTCTTAAAATCTCTGATGCTACCAAACCAAGAATCTCAACAAAACTACTTTGCACAACAGAATATAAACAAAAGTAAATCACATATGCACAAAATATGGATAACTTTTTACAATTTTTAACCCAACTTCGTTATATTAAACAACATATAATACAATAGTCTAGGGCTCTTGTACCAGGGATAATGGCCCTCATATATTCACTAGTACATGATACAAAACTGGGGCTTGGTGTTGGCCCATCGACAACCAATCTACCCTCAACAAGATACTCTGCCCATCTGGCCATCGCATGCGCTCTTAGCTCCTCTCAGTCTTACCCTGTACCTGCCCGGTCCTTCGGCTCCCGATCTGCAGCTCCTGCCTCTATCAATGCTCCAAGTCCATCTGGCCATTGAACCTCGGCTATCCTATCTGTTCACTAGTTGATTGTTCGTCCATCAACACATTGAGACTCTTGTCGAGTTGTTCACAACTTCGTCTGTGAACAACTCTCAATCTGCCCATTACTGCTACTCAGCTATTCAGGGACTTCAACCCACTATTGTCTTCCTGCGCTGCTCCAATGAAGACCAACATAGGGCACAGAGGGCTACCATCTATCACTGCAAGATGTTCATCTCCCATAATGAACACGAGGTAGGAGGACTGTGCATCATCTGTTGTAGAAGTCCTTCTCCACACACAAGTTTAGGGCTCCACAAATTGCTACTAGTTGATCAAACCCTTGAGCTCAACAACTGCCACTCTAGCAACTTCTTTTTTCCATCAAAGTGTTGCACACCAAGCTCCAACTTGGGCACTATCACGCTGTCCTCCAGCAGACCGTAATTGCCCAATCATGTCCACACTTGGTCCACTCTCATGCTAGCCTCCAGCAAACCACGAGCGACCAATCCTAGCTGTAGCATCTGCGCATAGTTAGGGCATCCAACACCTAGGAAACTCCTCCACATGGCTGATAACAAACTTCACCAACAATCCTCTCCTAGGACACCTATTACTCCACTGCAAGATCTGCTCCTAGTTTGGGTTTCTTAACACCCAAGACAACCCCAACACAAGGCTCCCACATGCCGCTATATAATCAATCCAAAAATGATCCGAAACATGGATCCAACACCTACAATAATGCACTGAAATACATACCTTAAGCTCACTGTTTGATGTCTACTCCATTGCTGCAATCTTGGGTTGGTTAGGGCACAAAACACAGTCCCTTATCGAACTTTAATTTTGCCCAGAATTTCACTTAAGGAGTGCGGTTGCCCTTCCTTAAGGGGCTGAGGAGGTTTGCTGCAAGTTTGGGTTGTTCTAGCCCTCAAACAACCCTCAACCCTCCTTCAAATCTCTGCGCCCGCTTCAGATTTACCCTCACAGGCCTACGACAACCTAGTTTAGGGTCTGCCCAACCTCAAATGCCCCTTAAATAATCCCTAAATTTGATCCTTGTGCCTCGGCCCTCTCTCTCTGCAATTCGGTCACCAAAAGAGCCTTAGAACAACCTTCGCTTCAACGCTGGTCACCTTCCTTTTTTGCAGTGACCTAGACAAGGTCTGCTTCTCTCGTCAATGAGCTATCTTCTTGTGATTTGTTGCTCACTTGGATGTGTTGAAATGATCCTCACTCACCTCATATTTATACACAAACATGAGGGCTATATGCGGTGTCAACAAGTCCAATTTGGACACAAGCTAACCTACTCTTTTCTCCCAAATTAATCCACAACGACATATATTAACTTCAAAAATTCATAACTCCATTTCTACAAATCAAAATCTAATAATCTTCATTGCGTCGGATTCGTCTCGACGAGAGCTATCATCCTCATCCATCACATGTCGAAATGTGCTCATGCTTTTGTCCCAAATCACAATGGTTGCAAAACCCCAAGCTTGGGTTTCAAGCCCACAAGGCCACTTGTGGTGCTCCTTCCTCCAAACCCTCAATCCACAAGGCTTGGAGTACCTCTTGTTGACCGCTCTGTGTCAAGGACCCCATAGAAATACACCCCTTTTTTCACAAAAGGGATCTATTATGTTCGAGTGTTCGCGCCTTTTAGATTTCGTCATCAGTGGACAATTTGCGGAAGATGTAAACCCATTCTGCATGGTTATAATCTAAGTAACCTGACACGAGGATTCATGATTCATAGGATACGAGGATTCTAGTGTCGGATTCGGACACGTTGGACCCCCCGGAACAGGACATGTTAGGATACATTATTATATTATTTATAATATATATATATATATATATATATCTATTAAAAGCTAGATATTTCTTACACAAATTCTCATTAATGATACAAATTCATTAATTTCAAACATAGATCTTCATCTCGATGTAATTTTTACTGTTTACAAAGTAAGTTAGTAACATTATAGCATGCATAGTACATACAAAATTCAAATAAATGTCACATAAATGATAAATCAAAGAATCATGAATTCTAAATTCATAAATGATAAATGATAATACATATTCAATTAATCAATGATGCAATAGGAGAAAGACAAGATAGTAAGATAAAGACACTGACAACTGTAGTTTTCTCATTAAGTCATCAAAATCAAAATGTGTTACATAGGTAGTGCAATGCTAATGGCAAGTAGAAATAGAAAATATAAAACAACTACAAGTATACAAGCCTCAAGGCAGTAGGTAGCCCATGACTCATGAGTCATCAATCCTCATAGTCATCATCAGAATTAGCATCACTGTCCTCATCATCATGGTCACCACTGCTCTCCTTTGCATCCTCCTCCTCCTCCCCTGTATCCATAGTCGACTCTGCATCTGCTGGTGTGGAGGATGACCCCTCTACAATATCACCATCTTCAAATCTAACAGACTCTAGCACTAGATCATTGAGATCCATGTTGGCCAATTCCAACTCAACACTGCTGTCCAGACCCATATCATCAGGAAAGACGTCCCACATCTTTGTCTTTCCCTTCAACCAACCTTCCCTTTGCCTGTAAATAAGACAAAGGTTGGTGTGCACATACACCATTGTCTCTGCCTTGGATTGCTCAAGCTTTGTTTTCTTAACACTATACAAATTCCCATATGTGCTCCAATTCCTCTCACAACAAGAGGATGAAGTCACCTGAGAGAGGAGCCTCATGGCTAACTGCTGAAGAGGAGGGCTTGTTGCCCCGTGATTTTCCCACCAAGAATAGGGCTTCTTAGCCCCCTGCCTCTAATCACATCATATCCTGCAAATCGACCAGTGCCAGTGGAAAACTCTACAAAGGCATCCTCCACCTCATCAAACAATGCTCTATCCTGAAAAACCCGCCTGAATGCATCTTTGCTCCCTTGTGAGATTTCACCATCTATGTGAGGAGGTAATCTGCGAGAAGGTCCACCATTCAACACTCATGGTTGTAGTGTTTTGGGTTCAATGAGTGAGCCAAACAATGTAAAGGTGTGCAATTCTTGTCCCATCTGCTGACAAGAATATCTTGTGTAGTACCAGAGAAGGCCTCTGGTGATGTCTCATACTCGAGGCACTCATTCTGTAGAATAATGCTCCTCACAGGCTCAATTATGGAATTCCATCCCTCATAAACCTCTTCTAGGATGGGTTTGTCTATATCTGCAAATCGAAGCATAATGATAGGGTCCATGATCTGAATAATTAGATCTACCCTCCCTCCAAGCATCATCTAGAACTGTGTCCTTCACTCTTTTAAAAGCTGGTTGATCTGTCTTTCTCCAAAAAGACCAAAACTTAGAAATAACCATGGCCCCAAGAGCGGTCTTGACCTCCCTCAACCTCTGCAACATGATGAATGAAGAGGTAAACCGTGTATCAACAATCTTCAACAATGATAGCTTGATGTGCTCCTTGTAGATAGTGAGGGCATTTGTATGATTTTGCACAAAGTTACGGATATGTCGTGTGGTGGGCCCCAGTATTGTAGCAATAATGCTGCAACTCCTGGAACTCCCTTCTTTAATTTTATTAACCAAGTAGTTCGTAACAAACTTGGAAGCGACGGTGCTGTATGCACAAGTACTAGTTCATGCCGCAGCTGTCACTTGGTCAGCTGGCACAAGTCCGCTAGGGGCTTAAGCCAACTTCTATGAGCTCTTAGAAGAAGCTTTTTAATTGATTGATGAAAGCTAACTCGAAGGAAGCTAATCTATTTGCGAAAAGAGATTGAAAAACTGAAGGAAAGCGCAAACCCTAGTAAACCCTAATTCTACCAGCTAGTCCTACTGATGCAAAGAAGAGAATGCAAACTACTGAAAGAGATTCCATTACTTCTATGAAGGTAAAATACATGTGTCTAGACTACCTCTATCTGAAGAAAACATCTTTTTGTATTTTTGATTGAGTCGTCAGTTTCATCATGCATATGCTTTCACTGTTCTTGATTGTGTAGGAGTGGATCAAGGAGGAGAAATGCTTGGAGGAGGTCGGGAAGGTTCAGAGAGGGTCTAAGGAGTCCCTAACACCCTTCCAGAGAGTTTCACAAAGTTTGGCTATCAAGAAACCTCATTTGTGAGCTTCTACAGGGAGTCTGCAGGAGTTCTACAGGATGTTCAGGAATTTCTACAGGATGTTCAGAAATTTCTACAGGATGTTTAAAAATTAGATTTTAGAGGATGGGTGAGTGAGGGAAGATGCATGAATGGATATGGAGGTAGGATAGGGGTCTGAAGTGGCCTAGGGACTGGTGGATGGAGTGGTGAGAAGGTGTAGAAGGCTGATTGGCTCAAAGAAGGCTGAAACATGATTGCACAAAAGGGTAGGGTTACGTGGGCAAGAGGACAGATGTGAGACGAGGAACCTAGCTAGGAGATGGAATAGATGGCTCTGATGAAGCTTAGGTGGATGAAAGAGTGGTAGAGATGCTCTGCACAGTGTACATTCAACTGAATCAACAAAGTCTTGCAAGTAGTCAAAGTCCTAGCTAATCTAATCTAACTAACAACAAAGTGAATGAACAACAGCTTTATTTGAAAGAAAACCATGTATATCAACTATGCAATGAAACACTTCAGAGATCTGAACACATAACTAACTTCTGCAAATGAAAACAGTACACTAAGGATTGCATGGTAGAGCAAAATAGTGTTTTTGTTGGCAGCAATGTCACCTTTTTCCCAGCTCACGATCCCACTGAGGGAGAGGTGAGATCAGAGGTGCTTGATGGCATTTTTCTAGAGATATTTCCTGTTACTAATCTATCAACTAGATCTGAACATGAAAAGCTACTTTAAACATAGAAAACAACCTAAATAACAAACCAAGATTTAAATCTAAATAGCAGATTTTATTCTAAGAATGCAGCAAAGACACATGCAAGTAAACAAAGGAAGTACTGGGCACTTGAGATGGGCCCAACCCCAAGAGCTACAGCCTCCTAAGAGAGATTTAGAGCTGGTGCAAAGCTGGATTCATCTTTATTGATCAAAAGAATAGTTACATTTCAAAAACTGTCCACAAGGAAAACTTGAAAATGTGCTGAAATGCAGAGCTAAACTACTGCCTAAAATCGAACTACAAACTAGCTAACTTCTGCCTACAAAGTGACTAACCACTGGCTAACCAAAATGAGGCCTTAAGCCTTCTTATTTATACAAATTGAGGACCCTAATAGTCCTCCTAAACTTTAGGGACTTGGCTGCCAAAACTTGTAGTTAAGAGCAGTCCTACTTGACTTGCTTGGCTGCCCTTGTGATAATCGATTTGGTGGCCCTTGAACTCCGAGTTGATGATGGAGAATTCGAGGTAAGGGCCCATAAATGAAGGGGACACCTTCCTAAAAATCCTCTCCCTTGTTCTTCCATAAATTTGGCTGCCAAGTGCTCATTAAAACCTTTGATTTTGTCTCAAAATTGACCAAAACACTGCACAAAGTACCCATTAGACTTGTTGGCATAATGACTAACTCAATTCACTTTATTAGCATAAATATAATAAAAAACATGCAATAAACTAATGAGAATGGTGGATTAAGTCGAATTAGGAGGTTGAATGAACCCATATAATTATCCATTTTTGGGGCTCATCATCGTGCATCCTCAATAATGTTACCAATCCAAAGCACATCAGAAGCAATGGATTTCAGTGTTAAGTTCAATGAATAGACAATGCAAGGTGTCCAAAACACTTGTGGATATTTAGCTTCCACAATTATGCTAGTAGCCTTGTAAACAACTGCATTATATGTAATGATTTGCATACAAGAATCAACACCTACATCTTCAATAGCTTTAATAAACAACTCACCCATAAATTGTGCATCCTTGTATTCTCCGAGTGTATCTACTGCTTTCAAGAAAATTGGACCATTCAAGGAAGACACCATGAAGTTAATGAGTGGGTGTCGTGCTGGATCTGTCCATCCATCAGAAACAATGCTAACCCTAGATGTTGGCCATGATGCTTTAATAGGCTCAAGCATTTTTTGCACCTCTTTTTTTGCCTTCGTCAACAATGTTGTTTTAAGCTTCTCTGAACCAGAAGACACATACCATGATGGAGACCTGTGAGTTAGAGCTTGACACATTTCAATAAATAGAGGTGAGCATGCAACATTAAAGGATATGAAGTTTTGATAGAAAAAAAGGCAATGGTGAGATCAAACTCTTCCAATTTCTCTTTTTGAAAAATCTTGTCCATTGGATCAAGTGAAATTGCCTTTCTTTTCGCTGCTTGTCCCCCAATAGAACTCTCAAATGGAAATTTGGTGGTTCCTTTCCTCAAAAATGGAAGGGGGTCATCATTTTTGGTTTTTTTTTATTTTGCAGCCACATTTGCCATACCAACAATGAACTCTTTTTCCATTTCTTTCCTCTTTTGTAAAGAAACTTGTGTACAAGCTCCAGCTCTACAACTTGGTAAAGCCAACAAATTCCCTTTCACACGAAAATATGTGCTTGTGAATCTATTGTGGCAAAAGTTGCATCTCCAATTCACATTGCCTCCTCCCTTCCCCTTGCTGCTTGGCCCATCCTCTCTTGTGACATATTTTCATAAGGGATATTTCTCAATGTTACCTTTAGGAGGAAGTCTTCCCTCAACATTACTTGCAACAAACTCTGATGATATTGGGGGAGGAGGGGCATTTCTAATGGGGACATTCTTCCCCTTCCTTTGCCCCTTATCTGTTGCCCTTGATTGAGCCATGAATACTGTAAAAAAAAACAAAACATGCACAAATTTGTAAAAGAAATGCATATACAAATTGCTGTAATGCAAATGCAAAAAAATAGAGAGGAAATGCATTTACTTGTTACTTGAATCTCCTTGAAAACGCTCCAAACCCTTGGATCCTTGCTCCAAATTTCTAACAGCGAACGCACAACTCACTTCTTGTAAAAGGAATGACACAATATGAATAAAAAAATGAGCAATTTCACCCTTTTATGGCCGCGCGGATCCCGATTTTCCGGATTCGTGTCCGGATTTCGTGACACGATCCGGATTTGATCATGTCCCATTCGGACATGACGTGTCATGAAATTCAGACACGATTTAGGGCGAATTGAATCCGATTCACCGGATTCAGACAAGTGGCCAAAAAATATTGAATCTGGTTTTAGAGGTTATATTGTAAATGGTCTTAGTAAGACCATCCTGTATGTAACAACCTAGGTAAGCATAATATTTTGGTGACGATTTCTATCTTAGGAGGGCTTTTGTCTCACTAATTCATTTTGTCTCTAGACACAAATAATCAACAAGTTTTTTCCCTCCAACCTCACCCCAAAGCTAGGGTGGATTTTGTTGTCAAGATATTTAGAGAGTCCTAGTGTTTTTCTATCGAGTCCTTGTAAAAATAATTTGGGAATAATCTTAGCTGATTAGGTAGATTATTTTATTACAAATTACTTGGTATTCTAGATCATATTTTGAGTCGCAAAATTGGGTAGATATTTGAGGGTCTATAACGAACGGGCATTTCCCCTTCATATATTAAATTGTAATATCTTGATGTAAAAAAGTTTAGTGCATGGTCCCTCATAATTAGACACTATGGATCAATATTAAAGGATTGGAAAAATTATTAATCCCCTCATAAGTCAATTAATTAAATTTCTTGGCGAAATTAAATTAAAATCTTAAGCCAGAAATTTAATTAAGTTTGTACTAGGTACATATTGAATTCTCCAAAGGTGAAATTTGTGGGTCTTAAAGAAATTAATTTTTGGAGCTCCCCGATCAAGGGAATATTGAAGAAATCAAGGAATTTTGGACCCTTGGGCCTTGGTAGTTAAGTCAAAGGCAATTTTTTGAGGAAATTAACTCAAAATAATTAATTTTGATTTAATTAAAAATTAATTAAATGAAAAATTCGATTTTTCCTCAAAAAGTAAATAATTTTGACGGTGATGATTAAAGGTTAATTAAATCTTTATGAACGGTCAAGATTAATTTGATAAAGATCAAGCCAACTAGCAGTGGGAAAATTTATCTATAAATTAGAGTACAGTGTCAGTCTATTTTTTCATTCGATTTTTGAATCGTGTACTAAGCTCTCAAGCTCTCTTGTATATTTTCTGGAAATAATGCAAAAGTCTTTGGGGTTTCAACTTGTGGTGGTGTTTCACTTTATGAATATATGGTAACATTGTTTTAATTTCTGCTTAATATTATGTGAAAACTATCAACCAATAGCTCTTTTAAAATAATATGAATATTGGTATCTTATTCAGTTTGTTGGATCTAGGGTAACATTTTAAATTTTGATTGAATTAGTAGGTATCTCTATTTCTTCAGAGTTTTATTGTTATTTTATTTCTCTACTTGGTTTGATGGTTGATCTAGTGTTCGCAGAAGTTCTCTTAGGATTTCATTGAGTGTTTGAGGATAGTCTTCGGTTGGACCAACCAACTCTCAGCACATATTTTCTGAAGAGCTTACCTCATACTAACTTCAAGATTTATTTAAAGATTAAATTTTTATGAATGAAGTTTTTGGGCTAGTACCTCTCTAAAAAACCAAATTTTTTTAAATATTTTGCGAAAAAATTGATAGATCTGGCACTGATATCAATCGTTTATATCTAATCGAATCCTATAAGTCTTGGTAAATATAAAAAAGTATTTGGTCACTTGGCTGTGTCTTCCGAATTGGTTGGTTCCCAACCAATTCTCCTTCATTTCATTTCTGTAGGGTCTACTCCCCTTAGCTTGTTGTTGGGAGACAACTTAAACGAAGAGATTGGGATCAGGGTGAAAGCCCCCGATCTAAGTCGTTGTCGCGGTGCCTAGACATTTTGTGTGACAATATTTTTTGGTGTTGTTGTCGGGGATAGAGTTTTTCTGTCCTTCGTCCTCATGACATTTTTCTAATCATCTAATCTTTTCCACAATTCATTAGCCCACCGAGCGAAAACATTTTTTGGCACCATTGTCGGGGACGAATTTATTGGACCTTGGCTTTACGACATTCATCTCATCCATTTTTTCAATCTCTTACCATTTTTTGTCCCATCAACGCCACATTTTCTGGTGCCACTCATCTCTTCATCTTTTCATCGCCTTATCTTTGTTCCTCTCACTAATCCTTTCATCTTCTCTATCTGCACCTTTAACACCTGGACATTTTAGTTGGTTTCCTGTTTGGGTGACGACTCCACTTATTTATCCATTATTCCTCAGACAAGAAGACCTCCCTGATATCCATTTGCTTCTCCCCAACTAACCTTTTGGTTTTTGCCTTTTGTATCTTGGAGATAGATTCATGTTTAAGTGGTGACTCCACTTCTTTCATTTCTTACAAGAATTTTTGCTAGAAGCTCGCTTCTTGTGGATCTCTTGTTTTTCTTGAGCAAGGATCTCTCTCTCTAACATCCATTTGGCCCTTCCTTTTCCCTTTAGGCAATTCATCATGGACGTGTTCGCCCCTTGTAACTTTACTAACATTCAAGGTTATCCTAATGATCTTCCAGAGAATGTGATTGATAAATTGCCTTCTTTTCACGACAGTAATGCAATTAGTGTTAATGCTCATCTGAAAGCTTTTGGTTCTTGGGTAGGTAAGTATGCGAGGGTCACTGATTATAATCATGAAGATGTAAAAATGAGCCTCTTTGTTCTTACCTTGGAGGAAGATGCTTTAGATTGGTTTACGAAAAAGCCTGATAATTCATTTGATTCTTTGCAATCGATTATTAATGCCTTTAAGGAAAAGTATGGAGATAAGAGAAAAGAGAGGCATCTCGTAAAAGCTATCAGTGTCATAAAGGAGAGAGAAAATGAGACCGTAGAAGAATTTAATAAGAGATTTAATAGTATTATTAAGAAATTACCACAAAGATTATAAATCTCTTGATAAATCTCTTTTGGATTTTTACATCGATGCTTTTAATCCTGATACATCTTATGAATTGAGACGAACTAAGAATTTTGATTATAAAGTTGCTCAGACTTCATCTATAGAACTTGAAAAAGATAAGAAGAGATCTGGGAAGTCTAAATCCCAGGTTTTGATAGGGCTTCGACCAAATTGAAAGAACCTAAAGGAAACGAGGTTAAAGAATCTGATGATGACCCTATGCAAAAATCACTGCAAAAACTTGAAAGCATGGAGCTTAACCAAGAGAAATTAATCTCTAACCATGCTAAGGAAATAAGTACTTTGCAGTCTAAGTTGATGCAAATGGAAAGAGCTCAAGCACAAAATTTTCAACCTAGGATTCACAATAATAATCAAAGAAATACACTTGGCAGAGAAAACGCCAATTTAGTGAGCAGAGACCTCCCAATCTGCGTAAATCTGCAAAACAAGTGAATGAGGCTTCACCTTATTATAGGGCATGCGATGCTTTTCATGAAGAGGTTACTTGCCATGTTGTCAAAAGAATCATAGATAGTAGAATGGTAGGAACAAATAATCAAGTCAATGTTGTTGGTAAAGGATATCATTTGGCTCAGGAAAATTGGGCAGAAGTTAAAGTGCATAGTCAAGAAATTAGACCTTTTACATCTTCCTATAGTATCAATAACTTTAGCCATTTGAAGGATATGCAACTAAATCAAGTGCAGGTAATCAAGAATATAGAAGACAACTAGGCTTAACTCATTAAGAATATGGAACTCAACCAAGCTAGATTAACTTAAAATCATGCCAGGGAAATGACTTCTATGCAAAAGTTGGCTATAGAAGAAAAACACACTAAGGAAATGAAGATCATGGAAATTAATCATTTCGATCACTTCGTTCAGAAGATGGAGGCTATGAGGACCGACATGCAGAATCATGATGAGAAAGAGATAAACTATATGCAAAATTGCTTCATGGGCATGAAAGTGAAGAATGATAAAATTATAAAGGACATGGAAGTTGGTCAAATATCTCTTCAGAATAGATTATTGGCCATAGAGAAAAAAAGCACCATGTGTTATAAATATGAAAGAAATGGATACCATTGAAAACAGATTAAAGATAATGGAAGTTAATCATTCTAATAAGATGTCCATTATTCAAAATCATATGATTGTAATAGAAGCGAAGCACACTCGGGAAATGAAAACTATGGAGGCCAATCATATCACTCTGCAAGACAAATTCTTGAAAACTGAGCTCAATCAAGCAAAATTAATAGTAAGGCATGCCAGAGAAATGAGTTCCATTAATAAGAGGTTGGAAGAAAGGAAATCACAGATATAGAAGTTTCAGTCTGATCCAAATGATAGATGGCAGAAAATCAAGCAGTTTTCAGCAGATCATAACTCTCCCAATCCATTAAAGTAGGTCCTGTCTTGTTGTGAATATCCTGAGAAAGTGGCTGATCACATTAACGAAGATTTAGCTGAGGATGACATGATCAGTGAAGAAATTGAAAAGGATCAATTTATAACTCGTAACACTTGTGAAACTGATCCATCATTTATCACAACACAAATGCAGAATGAAGAGAGGCATGTCATAAATATCTTAAATACTTCGTCCGAAAGTTCTCAAGTAAGATGTTCCACATCACCAACGATACATCTTGCCACGAAGAAAAGGCTGAAGCAAAAAAGAAAAAGAATAAGGAAGCGTTTTGATGCATTTGATGGTCGCAAGCAGTTCGATTTTCAGATAAGACAAAGTCCTACGATATGCAGGATTGGGCATGGCACATCCGAAAAACAACCCACAAATTTGCCAGAAAGCAGGGAAATGCTCAGTAGGCACTATATTGAACACATCTAATGCCACATGGCATCCTTTGTATTGTATCTCTAACCCTACACCCTGTGATTTCAACATTTCATTTCTCATTAGATTAGATTTACATTTAATGCTAGCAGAATAGTTACTGGTAGAACATCTTCTATTTTCATATACTTAATGTTATATGATGATTCTTGGATGGATGCTATATATGTAATCTTCTGTGTTGCTTGGATGTAGATTCTGGATTCTCACATTCTTCCGATGAAGCAACGTGTCCCCAAGTAGAGCCAAAGGTTCACCGCTTTGTGTCAACGACTCCATAGCAATACACCCCTTTTTCACAAAAGGGATCTATCGTGTTCGAGTGTTCGCTCCTTTCAGATCTCATCATCAATCGACAATTTGTTAAAGATGTAAACCCATTCTGCGTGGTTATAATGTAAATGATCCTAGTAAGACCATCATTTATATAACAACCTAGGTAAGCATAGTAATTTGGTGAGGATTTCTATCCGAGGAGGTTTTTTGTTTCACTGATTGATCTGTCTCTAGACACATAATCGACAAAATTTTTCCCTCCAACCTCACCCCAAAGTGAGGGTGGATTTTGTTGTCAAGATATTAAATGAGTCCTAGTGTTTTTCTATTGAATCCTTGTAAAAGTAGTTTGGGAATAATCCTAGTTGATTGGCTAGATTATTTTATTACAAATTACTTGGTCTTCTAGATCATATTTTGAGTCGCAGAATTGGGTAGATATTTGAGGTTCTATAATGAACGAGTGTTCCTCCTTCATATATTAAATTGTAATATCTTGATGTAAAAAAAATTTAGTGCATGGTCCCTCATAATTAGACACCATGGCTAAATATTAGAGGGTCAGAAAAATTATTAATCCCCTCATAAGTCAATTAATTAAATTTCTTGACAAAATTAAATTAAAATCCCAAGCCATAAATTTAATTAATTTTGTGTCCCAGGTAAAAATTAAATTCTCTACAGGTGAAATTTGTGGGTTTTAAAGAAATTAATTTTTGGAGGTCCCTGACCAAGAGAATATTGAAGAAATCAAGAAAAAATTGAACCCTTGGGCCTTGGTGGTTAAGTCAAAGTCATTTTTTTGAGGAAATTAACTCAAAATAATTAAATTTGAGTTAATTAAAAATCAATTGAATGAAAAATTCGATTTTTCCTCAAAAAATAAATAATTTCTAAGGTGGTGATTAAAGGTTAATTAAATCTTTATGAACGGTCGAGATTAATTTGACATGGATCAAGCCAACTAGCCGTTGGAAAATTTATCTATAAATTAGAGGTTGGTGTAAGTTTATTTTTTCATCTGATCTTTGAATCATGTACTAAGCTCTCAAGCTTTCTTGTATATTTTTTGGAATTAATGCAAAAGTCTTTGGGGTTTCAACTTGCGGTGGTGTTCCTCTTCATGAATCTATCGTAACATTGTTTTAATTTCTGCTTAATATTATGTGAAAACTATCAATCAATGGCTCTCTTAGAATAATCTGAATACATCTTATTCAGTTTGTTGGATCTAGGGTAAAATTATTAATTTTTATTGAATTAGCAGGTATCTCTATTTCTAGGGAATTTTATTGTTATTCTATTTCTCTACTTGGTTTGATGGTTGATCTAGTGTTTGCAGAAGATCTTTCAGGTTTTCATTGAGCGTTTGGGGATAGTTCTCGGTTGGACTAGCCTACTCTCAACACATATTTTCTGAAGGGCTTACCTCATACTAACTTCAAGATTTATCTATAAATTTTTATGAATGAAGTTTTTGGGCTAGTACCTTTCTAAAAAACCAAAATCTTTTAAATATTTTGTAGAAAAATTGATAGATTTGGCTAGTAAGAACCTTAGATCTTAAGATCTAGGAGTAGAGTTGGGCTCATACTCAGATCTGACAGATCCACAACTCTTGTGCATAGATCTGTACATATTTTGTATAGATCTGAAGATTTTCTAAGTTGGGTTTCTGGTGTTTTGTTTAGTTTTTTGTATATATTGGGATCTGGGTATTTTTGTTTTCCATTTTGCAGGAATAGATCTGAAGGTTTTTTTAAGGAATTTTTTTCAACATCTGAGACAAATCTAGGCCCTGGAGGGCAAGATCTTGTCTCATAAAGTATTTGTTAGCAGGGATTATTCGTTTCAAATCATTAAGCAAAAACTTAAGATTCGGGGTTTTCACAAATTTCTGAGAGAAATTTTTAAAGTAAAAAGTAGATTCGTTTGGAGTAAAATTTGATTATCAAGTGGAGATTTTTTTAAGGTTAAATTTTTTACTCTTTGGGCCCAAGATAACCCTCAATTCGTCCTGTAGGCTCCTTTCCCTTTGCTGCTTGTGAAATTGCTCCTGCTTGCTATGTGTTTTGCTCCTTGTAAAGACCATCAACTGAAATAAGGTGATAACCAGAACAAAAATACAGTAACCAAACTGACATATGGTAATAACCAGAACAAAAATACAGTAACCATAAGGGATTTCGAACACCTACCTGAACTGCTGCCTGCTCCGGTGTAGTTGATGACGCCGCGGTTACTCTGATCCAATTACCGGGAAACCAATTCCTCCCAGCCAGACTGAGCAGAGCCTGGCTGCTCAATCCAGTAAGCTTCTCGCAGAAGCTCACTGCCCCCGTGCCCAGAACCTCAGACCGATTAAAGCTCCTCCAATGGTCAATCTTATTCCTCTGGTTTGTACTCCTGATTTTCTGCTGCTGGTGTTCTCCTGCCCTCCACTCTCGGGTTTCTCCTCCCGTTCTCAGCCACATCTCGGTGGTTTTATAGCCTGGGCTAAACGGTGGCCGCCCTGTACACCTACGACTCCACCACTTACTCCCGCGGTGACAACTCCCTCCAGCTGTGAGTCATCCTCCCGTACAGGTGATTATAGGAAGCATTTAGATTTATAACTTTAAAATTTTACTTTATAACTTTCACCTTTTTATAACTTTATAATATTGAGTACTTTACCATAAACTTCATTTATGTTTGTTTTCTTTTTAATATAAACTTTAGAATTTTAGGTTAATTAATATTTGATATTAATACTTGATTTTTGTTCTATTTTATAAATACATTTTAATTATTTATTATTTAATATTTATTTTATTATATTATATTATTATATATTTTTTATACAGGAGCATATAATATGCATGTTTAAGGATGGGTCGTTACATACACTCCCCCTTTAGAAAATTTCGTCCTGAAGTTAGAGTTTAGGTTTAAGGTTTTAATGGGCATGACTTTACCTATCCAGGTTCCCAAGCTATTCTAAAATCATCCTATCCTTCCTAATCTCTTCTGCTCCCATCCTGTCCGTCCTCTACTGGAGTATGCCATGGCGTCAGTTTTACTGACCTAACCATTCATAAACTCTAAGGTGACAGCGTCGGCTATACCGACCTGATTCCTAGTAGGCATCCGGCAGTCATCATCACACGTCTAGGGGAGCGTGACTCGTACAGTCCTCCCATGACTCCAGGGTTCGGAGGCTAAACGGTGGGCAACACCTCCAACCCTCCTAGTAGAACTTAGGGTTAACACCCTATCATAGAATCACTTGGAGCTTTAATTGTTTTGAGGTTCTGTCATCACGTGGTCATTCCGGTAATTGGATACTTTAATCTGCAATCATACACTCACCCATGCCTTCGTAAAATGTGCATCAACATATTCAAAATAACTCATGTATTATTCACATATGATACTACAGTATAACATATTTTTACCATTTTCTATGCATGTCTTTTGACTTCCATCTAAAATGTATTCACTTCCTGATTTCTATTCCATTGATCATATTGACATGTAAAAATAAAATAGATTTACAATAAATCTTAATTTCTATTAGAAGTAAAATCCTTTAACTGCCTTAACTTTCCTTTGACAACTATAATTTAATAAAATGAACCACATATATCGTTTTGGTATCCATGTACCAGCAGAAGTTAAACATATAGTATGTCACAAAATTTCACGTTTATCTATAATCATTCAAAATGTTTCTGGGTCTCTGATTGCAGTGGAGTAAAATATATACTAAACATAGTTTAAAGTTCTTCAAAATTGACATAGTCTAGGGTATCTTTGACATATGTCCTCTGTATTTTCCCAAGTTGCGGATCTAGGACTATACTTGTCCCATTGGACCTTAACTTGGTCCACCAGGCGGTTCCTGAGCTGTCGAACCCTACGTTCTAGAATACGTAAAGGTTCGACTAATATGACTCCCTCGTCCGATACCTGCAATTCCTTCCATTGAAGGTTATGAGATATATCAGCCATATAATGTCTTAATACAGAAACATGAAATACATTATGAATTCTATGCAGGTGAGGTGGCAGGGCAAGACGATAGGTAACAAGTCCCACTCTTTCCATGACTTTAAATAGCTCAATAAATCAGGGTGATAACTTTGTCCCTTTTCCGAATTGAATAGTACTTTTATTTGGTTTGATGCGGATGAAAACCTGATCCCCTACTTCATACCTCCTATCAGTTCTGTGAGCATCAGCATAACTCTTCTGTCTATCCTGAGCTTCCTTTAATCGTTGTCTAATTTGTCTTACCTGCGCTTCCATTTCATGGATTAATTCCGGTCCTATTATCACTCGATCTTCTACCCTGTCCCAACTTAACGGTGTTCTGCAAGGTCGGCCGTATAAAGCTTCAAATGGAGGCATCCCAATCGAGCTGTGGTAACTGTTGTTGTATGCGAATTCGACTAAGGGTAAATACTTTTCCCAGTGTGATTGCTGATCCATCACATACATTCGCAACATGTATTCAAGTACTTGATTTACTCTTTCAGTTTGCCCATCAGTCTCAGGATGGTAAGCAGTGCTTAAATTTAGCCGAGTACCTAAGGCTGTTTGCATGCAAGTCCAGAATCTAGAAGTGAATCGTGAATCTCTATCGGATATAATCTTTTTAGGTACTCCATGAAATCTGATAATTTCATTTATGAATACTCGAGTTACATCAGCAACATCGTAAGTATCTCTTACGGGAATGAAATGGACGCTTTTTGTTAATTTATCCACCACTACCAAAATGGCATTGTGTCTTTGAGAAGTAAGAGGTAGTCCAGTGATAAAATCCATAAAAATGGTCTCCCATTTAGACATAGGAATGTCGTGAGGTTGTAAGAGGCCCGCTGGGTGACAATGATCTACCTTTACTTGCTGACATTCCAAACATTTTGCAACAAATTGAGTGATATCGCGCTTCATACCTGACCAAAAGAAGAGTTTCTTGGTGTCCGCATACATTTTCCCTACTCCAGGATGAGCACAATATTCTGCTCTGTGGGCTTCCCCAAGAATGGCATCTCAAAGATCTTTATCATCAGGAATATACATTCTCCCATGGAATCGTAAGATTCCATCGTTTTCTAGTTCATATCCCTCAAATTTAGTTCTTTTGCCTTTTTACCTTCAAGACTTGCTCTCACTTTTAAATACCAGCTGTCTTTTATAAGTTGATCCAGTACTCGTTGTCTTAAGTCTACTTTAATGGGTATGAGAGAAAATATCCGAGGTCTCCTGCTTAAAGCATCGACTACTACACATTTTCTTTTCCTTTAATGTATGATATTCCGAAGTCATATTCACTTAGGAATTCACTCCATCGCCTTTCCCTAGCATTTAAGTCTCTTTGGGTGAACAAATATTGTAGACTTTGATGGTCGCTTCTAAGTGTAAAACTTCGTCCCACTAGATAGTGTCTCCAAATCTTTAAAGCTAGCACTACATCGGCTAATTCTAAATCGTGAGTAGCATAGAGTTCTTCATGAGTTTTTAATTTTCTGGAAGCATATGCTATTACTCCTCTATTCTGCATCAATACTGCACCCAGTCCTTGTTTGGATGCATCAGTACATATTGTAAAATCTTTGTCGATGTCAGGGACTCTTAGGATTGGTGTACTGGTGAGTAGTCTTTTGAGTTCAGAGAAGGCTTTATTACATTCCTCGGTCCATTCGTACTTAACACCTTTACGCTGAAGGGTTGTAATTGGCTTTGCGATTTTGGAGAATCCCTCCACAAATCTTTGGTAATAACCGGCTAAACCCATAAAGCTTCGTATCTCATGAGCATTTTTCGGTGTTGGCCAATCCATGATCGCTTTTACTTTCTTAGGATCTACTGAAATCCCTTCACCTGATATGATGTGTCCCAAATAATGAATCCTTTCCTGAAAGAATGAACACTTGATAGTTTTCCATACAACTGGCGTTCTCTAAGACAGGACAATACTATCCGTAGATGATCTTCATGCTCTTTCTTATTCTTGGAATAGATGAGTATATCATCTAAAAAGACTTTCAAAAATTGATCAAGATATTTACGGAAAACACTGTTCATAAGATTCATGAATACTGCTGGTGCATTTGTTAATACAAATGGTACCACGGTAAATTCATAATTTCCAAAACGTGTCCGGAATGCAGTTTTGGAAATATCATTTTCAGAAATCCTTAGCTGATGATAGCCTGATCGAAGGTCAATTTTTGAAAAGACAACAGCTCCTTTCATTTGATCGAAAAGATCGTCGATTCGAGGCATAGGGTATTGATTCTTTACTGTAGCTCGATTCAAGTCTCGATAACCTATGCATAATCTTAAAGATCCATCTTTCTTCTTCACAAAAATTACAGGAGTGCCCCAAGGTGATGTGCTGGGCCGAATATGCCCTATATCCATTAGTTCCTTCAATTAAATTTGCAGTTCCTGAAGTTCTGGAGCTGTCATTCTATAAGGTGTTTTAGAGATCTGTTGGGTACTTGGTTCTTATTCAATAGTGAGATCCAATTCTCTTATCAGGGGTAATCCAGGTAGTTCTTTTGGAAATACATCCGGGAATTCGGCTAACACCGGATAGTCTTAGGGATGGCCCTTTTCCTTGGCTTACTTCTTGAATTACATAAGCCTGACAACCTTTCCTTAAACAACCTTCATCTGCATTGCTGAAATGTAGCGTAAAGAGACTTCCCTCTTGATTCCTTGAATTTGGATTACTTCTCCCTCATCATTTATGCCTAGAATTCTTTTCCCATAACAGTCTACCCAAGCTTGGTGAGCTTCTAGCCAATCCATACCTATGATAAGATCATATGTTCCTAATGCTGTGACATAAACTTTCAGTTTAGTCGAACAGACCCCTAGGTCAATTTTGCATTGATCCACACTCAAGCCCACGGTTGGAGTTCTCATGAGGCCATTTCCACTTGATGGAAATCATTTTGTCTACGAGCTGCCAACCCACATTTGTTTAATGCATATGATGAAATGAAACTATCAGTGGCACCAGTATCAAATAAGATTTTGAGTTTTATACCATTGATAGTACCTGAAGATTTCACTACAGTGGATTGATGTGCTGCTTGGTCGTGCTCGACCACTGCATGAATTCTATGATTACCTCGATTGTTTGATATCGGTTCCTTTCCAGTCCTATGCAATATATTCAACGAAGCTTCCGGGCAGTCACGTTGAAATTGTGGTCCCCCACAACCCCAACAATTAAGTTGCGCTGATCCTCTTGAGTCCGGGCGTGAATTCCTAGAGAACGAGCTTCGTCCTCTCGTGTTGATTCCCCTCGAATTTCTTCCTCCACTAGCAGTCCCTCGAGATGCCCATGGATTGGTGTTTGATGATCCCACGGCTATAGTGTTTACTGCCATGGGAGCTCTCGTCCCTAAATTTCTTGGGGTAAACCTGTTACTGTAAGGTGGCCTCGAGCTACCTCCTCTGAAGAAGTTCCGGGGAGCCTTTCGTGGAAATTCTGATTGTAAAGGCCCTGCTGGCCACATATCTTTTTGGATTCCCAGGTGCTCTTCTGCATAACGGCCACATTCGACTGCCTCGGCTACTGATGATGGTTTCCACATGCTTACCAAGGCTCTGATGCGAGGATTTAACCCAAATATGAAGCGTTCAGCTTGACGTTCATCACAGTCTAAGTAGTGAATGTATTTTACAAGCTCCATAAACCTTATCTCGTACTCTTCCACCGTTTTATTTCCCTGAATTAATGTATGAAAGGCTCTAGCTTGCTGTTGTTGAAAGTATGGAGGTAAATACTTTGCGCGGAACCTTTCCTCAAATAGTTCCCAAGGGGCATTATCTGATGTAAGGTGTAGCTGCTTTTCTAGATTTCCCCACCAAATCAGGGCACTTTCCTTTAGTTGAAACACATAAATTTTTGTTTTTGCCGAAGAAGAATATTCTCTTAACCTAAAGAATCGGTTCATTCCTTTCAACCATGCTTCAGCGCGTTCACCTGCCCGACCTCCTGAGAATTCTGGGAGTCTAATTTTCTGAAGCTCTCTCGAAATGTCTTCTTTTGATCTTCTGGGCTCAAAATTCTTTGGTTCTGCTGAACTGGTAGCCAAATGTTGAGATTCCTCTTTGGTTTTAGCCTTAGTGGATTCTTTTAATGTCTTCAATAAGGCTTTCAAGGAGTTCATTATCACAGTCAACTCTGGTGCAAGGGTGATTGATGTTGATAATGGTCTTGGTGGTGACGATGGTGATGGTGGTGGCGATGAGGACGATGATGGCGACGGTGGCGGCATTAATGGTGGTGATGCTGCCCGATCACATCGTCGTCGTTCATAAGTCCTTACCATTGTAATGGTTCCTAAACATATCACAAAATTTTATAAAAATTTGAGGTAGACAGTTGAATTTTAACATATAGTTTCTTTTGCAACATCACATTCATAAACGGGTATAGTTTTGCTATTTTTATCCGCTAGGTGGATTTTACTGGTACTGAGGTCAAGGAGGGTGGTCTCGCGACCTCGTTGTCCTAATGCAGGGTATTCTATCCTAATATGAAGAATGCAATAGTGACTAGTCTAAAGCTTGTCTTGGACAGTTGACTGCATTTAAAGTTGATTTGGCGGAACAGATAACATCCACAATATATGAGTATAGAAAAGATGTAGACTCTGTCCAGACTGGTGCTAAGGTGAATGCATGGCTCTGCTCACGTAAGTTGGTAGGGAGAGTTAATTGCAGTATTATACAAGGCAACTGAACGTCTTGCAGTTTGCTGATGTAGTCATTCTTTTACTATAATATAAGATAGCTTTCCAGACAGAAATTGCATAGCTAAGACCGACACACTTGCATAGTTAAATGCTAGTAACCAACACATATACTAACCTGCGTATACATATACCCAACAATTCTACCATGACATGTATTCAAATTATCCCAATAGTGAGTACAAGAAACAAACCGCAAACGGATAGTTTCTTTACTTTATTTTCTAGACAGAGCTAGATTAAAAGATTAAATTAAAACAAGCAATAGATAAATCAATCTAATTCAAATGCTAATGGAATTTCACCTAAACCAAGTATTGTTGGCAATTTATTTAATTTCCATGAAAACACATTGTCATGCATTTTGAAAAGACAAGAGAACATGAGGGTTCAGTAAACGGTAATCCAACTTACAGTTGGTGAAATGCAGGAGGAAACTTAACAACATCCTAGACCCATCTTAGCTTTGGATCTATCAAGCACTAAGAGGATCAAATCCTCCTCAGCACTTGCTATATTCAGGAATAAGATGGACCCAGGGTGGTTTTTTTTTTTTTTTTTTTTAAATTATAATTGACCAAAATTTAGCTAGCATCAGTAGTACACATGGATGTTACACATGTACCACTCAGGACATTAATCCTGTGCAGGTTAGCAGAATAAAGCAAACCGAAAATACTTTGATTGAAGGAGTTTTAAAGTGACCTATAATCTATGTTAGAGAGATTTCTAGCCATTTCTTTATTGAGTGTCACATGATGATGAGCTACATTATATATTGGATGTATTTTCATATTGTGCATTCAATTTTGAGCCTAAGTTGTCACCAATGTTGCTAGGCATTTGGGTAATTCTATGCCAGTGAGAACCTAATTTAAAACCCCCTGGGTGTGGCACAATAGTCTACACTGGTGGGATTACAAGGGATGAATCCATGAATGTAAAGAAACATCCAATGAGGTTCCTGACGAGGTTTTCCTTGGAAAATAAAAATGCATTTGTTAAGTTTTGCATATTTTTCCCCAATTTTTCTAATGTCCCGAGTTCTGAGCCCCAACAATTTTTCATTGATGTCAATTTTCGTAATATTGATCTATATTAATATCACCCAACATTATTGTTTAATGGTCTTGATCAACCCACCAGGCAAGCCTGAGGAAAATGGAACTTGAAAGTATAAAGTAACAATTTTTCAAACTACAGAAAAAGGTAAATGATACTTTGACTAACCTCAATTGATTCTATATAGTTTATTTTAACATTTTAAACAACAAATTTTCAAACTACAGAAGCAGGTAGATGATGCTTGACTATCTCTAATTCTACATAGTTTATTTTAACATTCATAAGTCATAGAACCTATGAAAAAGATGAGCGAGCAAGACTTACTTGTAAAGCTTCTAAAACATAAGCCTAAGTCCTTCTTGAAAACCAACAGACGTAATTAAGAGCAATGCATAGGGAAAAACAGAAGAACCAAGAGGAAGAAAGGCTCTCCAAATGCCTGCTAGTACTATGAGGCTTATATGTAAAGACCAAATTTCAATTTCCTTATTACTTATGATCGAAGGCAGCGGAACATAAACAAAAATACAAAATAGCTGGTTTTGCCTTGATTCTCTATAGTTCTCGGTCCAATAGGAATATTATCAATATTAAATTAAAGCGATGCCTTGCAAAACTTACTTAAATTCCTTGGGCCCAAAATAATTACAAATTAAATCTAAAAAAAAAATATCCAAATTACTCTTTCCAGATTACTCTTTCGCGTGTTCGATCCACGCTCACCGCATCGTAGGTCACACCCGTATATGGTTGCGATGATGGTAATTTTGTATGATGAAGTCATCGAAAGACAGTCTGAATTACTGTTAAACGGAATGCAGCACGACGCTGGATATGATCTAAAAAAATGCTTGAATTTCCCTCAATTCGTAGCCATGCAAACGATTCGAAAGCCTGGTCTTCGGATAGTTTGCTGCGTATTAAAGTAACCTGGTCTGCGTCTTTGAGTCTTCAGCGAAATTTGTTGTCCATTGTGGTGAGTTAAAATGGAGTTGGAACAGGGCATTGACAAGCATACCATGCTGACAAAGAATCGTGGTGCTGGCCAAGGCATAGTGAATGTGGGTGAGTAAATAGGAATGGGCGTAAGCTTCATCCAACCACACAAATGTTTTGCAGCTCCACCGCTCAGAACAACTGGTTTCGGGGATAATGTTGGAGTTTAAACCAAATATACTTGTGTTCTTATAAATAGGTGATTGGTTTAGAATATTTATTCACCACGACTTTGGAATGACGAGGCTATGCAAAACGGGAGTGATTGCGTCCAAATTGAATGGACCTCAATTCAGCTGCGAACGAATTTAAGAGCAACGACTACCTATCGGCTTCAAATACCGTTCTACATGCTGTAAAGAGGATGGAAGAGATGAACAAAATGTGCGTCTAGTTGATTCGCTTAGTCAGAAATCGAAAAGGCAAATAAAAGTCTTAATCGCTTCCAGAGTCATCAAAATCGTGAATTGTTTTACATATTCGGAGTTAATTATTTACCAATTCAGGAATGACCAAATGACGATTCTGTATCAACTAAGGGGATTTCATGCCGCGTTTAGACGGGTTGGTACTCGGTATTATATTTTGCTCTGTCGAACCTATGCAACAGAATAAATGCAGACACACGGCAAACGATTGATAGAAAAGCAGGGAAATTACAGAGGTTTGAAAACTATAAGGGCCTATGAGGTTGAAAGGGTTTGAACACGCCCTCTGATACCATGTGTAAAGACCATCAACTGAAATAAGGTGATAACCATAACAGAAATACAGTAACCAAACTGAAATACGGTAATAACCAGAACAGAAATAGAGTAACCGTAAGGGATTTTGAACACCTACTTGAACTGTTGCCTGCTCCGGTGTAGTTGATGACGCCGCGGTTACTCTGATCCAATTACTGGGAAACCAATTCCTCCCAGCCAGACTGAGTAGAGCCTGGCTGCTCAATCTAGTAAGCTTCTCGCAGAAGCTCACTGCCCCTGTGCCCAGAACCTCAGACCGATTAAAGCTCCTCCAATGGTCAATCTTATTCCTCTAGTTTGTACCCCTGATTTTCTGCTGCTGGTGTTCTCCTACCCTCCACTCTCGGGTTTCTCCTGCCATTCTCAGCCCCATCTCAGTGGTTTTATACCCTGGGCTAAGTGGTGGCCGCCCTGTACACCTACGACTCCACCGCTTACTCCCATGGTGACAGCGCCCTCCAGTCGTGAGTCATCCTCTCGTACAGGTGATTATAGGAAGCATTTAGATTTATAACTTCAAAATTTTACTTTATAACTTTCACCTTTTTATAACTTTATAGTATTGAGTACTTTACCATAAACTTCATTTATGTTTGTTTTCTTTTTAGTATAAACTTTAGAATTTTAGGTTAATTAATATTTGATATTAATACTTGATTTTTGTTCTATTTTATAAATATCATTTTTATTATTTTAAATAATAATATTATTTATTTTTATTATATATATATATATATATTTATACAGGAGCATATAATATGTGTGTTTAAGGATGGGTTGTTACACTCCTCTCTGTAAATTTCGACTTTCTCCTTCGTCTGCCGCCTCTTCTCCCTCTATCCTCAGTTCCTACGCATTCCCAAAGTTTTCTGCTCTCCATTCCCTACACAACCCTCATTCCTTGCTAACCCGTGACCCTAAGCTTGTTGCGCTATCCCTTATCCTTGTCGTGGCCCTAGCTTAGTGTTCCTCCCTCGTAGCTGCTCATCGGTTTTCCCTTCTTCCATGTGGATTTCTTCTGTTCCCTGCTCCACAGTCTTCTCCCTTTTCGCATCGGCTCTCCCTCATCTCCCGTGTCTCCTTCTCTTCCGTTCCCTGCAAACCCTCGATCCACACATTCCAACGTCCATCCTTGCTTCTCCCTCCTCGTAGCTCACTCGACCCAATGCCCACTATCCCTACTATCCTCTGCGTCGGCTCCATCCTTACCCTTCTCCCGCGCGTTCCTTCTTCCTCACGATTTTCTCCTTCCTCGCTACTCCTCGACCTACATACATTATTCATAGCCCTAGCCCCTTTTCTTCTTGCTTCCCATCTCTCGACTTTGGCTTAATCGCTCTTCCAAACTTTTACGATTTTCATTTCAATTTTTTTTTTTTTTTTAGTGTGGCTTTGATGTTTGAAAATAATTAAATCTAAATAAATTTTCAAGGCCTTAAAATTTCGAATTAAAACTTTTATGTGGCTTTTGGCCTATTAAAAATTTAATTAACTAAGCCTTTTGATTCTCACATTTGCCACATTAAAATTTTAACTAAATTTGCCAAAGGAATAATATAAATTTTTTAAATTTAAAGTTCATTTTTTTGGTTTTTTGTGTTAAGGGTTTGGGACTTTAAATCTTTAAAAAGGAAAATTTTGTGGGGTTAAATTTATTTGTTTTAAATTTTTCTATAGTCAAGGCACGTTTGAATATTTTTAAATTATCTCTAAAGTTTAACTATAGGAAAACAAGAAATTTTTCTGGATTGGAGCACTTAAGAAAATCATTTTAATTCTGGAATTGCTTGAAGTGTTTAGCATTTAAATTTCATGTTTTTTCATGGTAATTAATTTTTGAATTTTATGTGCTCAAGTCTTTTGCATGCTAAGGGTTTTGAATATTTTTATGCTTGACATCTATTGAGATTGCTTGATGTTTAATTAACTCTAAGCATGCTTTTTACTTGAATTATTGGATATTTATTGCATATTAAATTTTTTGAGAATTTTTCAATTAATTGTTAAGTACTCTTTCATGGAATTGTGGTAAATTGCATATCTTTTGTTTCTTAAACTGAATATTTTTGAGCATCTATATAATTGGCATTGATGTTAAAGAATTGTGAAGAGGTTTTTGTTCTCTTTGAGCTATAATTGCATTGGAAAGAATCTAGATAAATTGAAGTGATAAGCTTATGATTTAATTGGGCACTATTTTGTAATATTTTAAGCAGATTGCTGAGAAGTTTATCTTTCAGTCTAGTGAAGTGAATATTCATTTTGGCGATTAAGGGCTTTGACATATAACTCAGAAATAGATCGTGGCATAAGCGCTTTCAATCCTTGATTTAGCTTCATCTCGCTTCTAATCATCTCGTGCATTTCCATATTAAGTTAGTCCTATATAATTAAAATTTACTTCTGAGCATAATCTTGGTCGATAGAAATATAGGTACCCATCCATCTTTGCTTGAGAAGCTTGCTTTTAATAGTACTTAAAACGGTTACCTTGTAGTCGTCAGAGGCACAACTCTCTGTAGCACCGGAGGCATTGGGTATGTTAGATTTCCAGGATAGGTATCGTGAATCACACCTTAGTGTGCTTCACCTTATCTTCTCTCTGCCACTTACTACAAAATCAGGCTCAATGTTAGGTCCTTATAATACTGGTGTATTCCCTTAATATTATTGTCAATGTAGCACCTTATTGTTATTGTTTTGCCCATGTTGTCCCCATATTGTTATTATTGTGCCCCATAGAAGCCCACTATTGTTATTGTTGTGCCCTTACATTATTATTGTTATGTCGACTCTGATTATATTGTGACCCCTTAGACTCCTATATATAGAAATGAGGTCTTGTCATTTGTATCATCCAAGAATTGTTCATTTGTGTAATATAAAGGAGGTTGCCACCTCGAAGAGGCTACTTTTGAAGTCGTTGATCTATCTCATTCTTCTATTTTGTGAGCTGGTTGCATAACACTCAATATAGAAAGGATCGAAGGGTTAAAACTTAGATAGACATTTAATTAAAATTAACCAAGATTCCTGCATCCCACATTAGTTTTATGGTAAAATTGGCAACCAGGGCAAAACTTCATGTGGGTCATCTTATTCATGGCTGATAATATTTTTTATTAGATTCCTCTCGTCGAGAGGTGTAGGATTGATATAAAGATCATCCGATTCCGATAAGTATTCATGGAGATATGAATTTATTTTGATTATGGAATTACTATCAAGCCGACTTACAACTCATGTAGGCTCAGAAGCCCAACAGTCACATCTATTCTCCCACCAACGTTGTGTATAAATATAAGAGGACTTTTCCTCATTTGGACTCACTCATCTCATCACATCTCTCTCTCTCTACTGCAGATATGAGTCTCTTCTCTACTGCACTGAAATGGGTCTCTCTCTCTCACACATGTGAAGCCGAAAGCTGCTGAATTTGAAGTTGCAACTGCAGAAGTAAAGATTGACTTGCGAGGCCTAGAAGATCTCCTCTTTGGAACTGCGTTGTAGGTTCATCTGAACCTCCTCTAAAAGCCGCAACTTTTGGTGGTGGAATGAAGTCAATCCGATGAACATTTGCAAGATATCGACTGCCCTA
>APFE031755477.1:35325-46749 GCA_000404065.3 Pinus taeda | reverse complement strand
GCCCTAGTTTGATAATGAAGCCGCTAATGCTGATGCTGCTAATCTAGGGTTTGCTACTGCTGATATGAATCAGATTATTGTACTATTTCCCTCTGCTGAATTATGGAATATAAAAGAATATTTGATCAAAGGGTTTCCCCACACATTGTGGGGTTTGTCCCTGGCTAGCCGCCACATCTTGTGTCTCTTGTCTTGGCTTGTTTTCTGTCGATCGTTTAATGTTCTATCTGCACTTTACTTTATGTACATGTGATTGCTAATCAAAAAAAGAAGTAAACTGTTATAAGCATAGAACATACCATAACTTAACATTTTAGGATTTGCATTTTATATAAGATAGTTATTCATTCAAGCAGCAGTTGCTCATCAATTACTTGGTCCTAAATTTCCTAGCAAGATAGTTGACTCCATAAGGCACTGGTATCAATCATTTATAACTAATCGAATCCTATAAGTCTTGCTAAATATAAAACAAGTACTTGGTCACTTGATTGTGTCTCTTGAATTGGTTGGTTCTCAACCAATTCTCCTTCATTTCATTTCCGTAGGGTCTACCCCCCTTAGCCTATTGTTGGGAGATAGCTTAAACAAAGAGATTGGGGATCAGGGTGACAGTCCCCGATTTGAGTCATTGTCACGTTGCCTACACATTCTGTGCGACAACACCTACCAAGCTACAAAAATCAACACTCTCTCTTAGTTAGGGAGGTACTTCCAAAACTAGGAAGTAACCATCATCATTGATGACACTAGCCCATCTGGCGTCCATCACTGCAGCATGCCCTGTAGAATGAACACGACAATCTTGGTAGTACGTTTGCCTCATCACGTCCGAACCTGAAGATCCCAAACCGCCATAGGGAAACTCACTCTGAGGCTAGATTCCCTCTGAGCCTACACCATCTCCACTAGCTCTGTCTTGCAAGCACTCATCCTCCTGGATCAAATACCACTCGTGCAAATCCCACCAATCTCGGATATGCAACATCACGATCCGATGAAGACTCTAGCCTATCAATGTGTAGTCCATCACATGAAGCCATCTCGATCGACTTGATCTCATCCAAGCCAAAGAATCCCTTGAGTTGTTCCAATCATCCATGGAAAATCAATGGAAGTCCATGATCAATAATCTGCCCTACAACAAACTGTTGTTCACCAGGCTCACCACCAATCCACCAGAACTCCTAGCCAATCTCGCTGCCAAGCTAGTCAAGACCACATCTCCATGTCTTCAGCTGGACCCTGTGCTTCATGATCTAGACACCCACAACTCCCTTTGAGTTGGTTCACTGGGCACATTCTTATTCACTGTTCCTCAAAGTTGCTCAGATACGCTCTGATACCATGTTTTTCCCTGACCTTGGGTCTAGGATAGAGTCTTAAAATCTTGGACGCTACCAAACCAAGAATCTCAACAGAACTACTTTGCATAGCGGAATATAAACAACAGTAAATCACATATGCACAAAATATGGACAACTTTTTACAATTTTCAACCCAACTTCGTTATATTGAACAACATATAATACAATAGTCTAGGGCTCCCGTACTAGGGATAATGGCCCTCATACATGCATTGGTACAATATACAAAATTGGGGCTTGGTGTTGATCCATTGACAACCAATCTACCCTCAACAAGATACTATGATCATCTGGTTGTCGCATGTAGTATCAACTCCTCTGTCGTACTTTGTACCTACCCGATCCTTCGACTCTCGATTTGTAACTCCTGCCTCTTTCAATGTTCCAAGTCCGTCTGGTCACTGAACCTTGGTTATCCAATCTGCCCACACGTTGAGACTTCTGTCGATTTGTTCACAACTCTGTTTGTGAACAACTCTCAATCTGCCCACTGTTGCTAGTTAGCTACTCAGGGATTTCAACCCACTATGGTTTTCCTGCGCTGCTCTAATGAAGACCAACATAGGGCATGAAGTGCTGCCATCTATCACTGCAAGATGTCCATCTCCCACAATGAACACGAGCTAGGAGAACTACCCATCATCTCTTGTAGAAGTCCTTCTCCATGCACAAGTCTAGGGATCCACAAACTTCTACTAGTTGATCAAACCGTTGAGCTCAACAACTGCCACTCTAGCAACTCTAGCAACTACTTGGGCACTATCACGCTGTCCTCCAACAGACCATAAATTCCCAATCATGTCCACACTTGGTCCACTCTCACGTTGCCCTCCAACAAACCACGAGCAATCAATCTCGCTATAGCATTTGCTGCTAGTTAGGGCATCCAACACCTAGGAAACCCCTCCACATTGCTGCTAACAGACTTCACCAACAATCCTCTCCTAGGACACTATTACTCCACTGCAAGATCTGCTCCTAGTTGGGGTTTCTTAATACCCAAGTCAACCCCAATACATGGCTCCCACAGGATGCTATATAACCATTCCAAAACTAATCCGAAACATGGATCCAACACCTACAAGAATGCATTGAAATACATACCTTAAGCTCATCATTTGAGGTCTACTCCACCACTGCAATCTAGGCCTGGTTAGGGCACAAGATACAGTCCCTTATCCAGCTTTAATTCTCCCCAAAATTTCACCTAAGGAGTGCGACTGCCCTTCCTTGAGGGGCTGAGGAGGTTTGCTGCAAGTCCTGGCTATTCTAGCCCTCAAATAACCCTTAGCCCTCCTTCAAATGTCTATGGCTGCTTCATATTTACCTTCACAAGTATGCAACAACCTAGTTTAGGGTTTGCCCACACTCAAACGACCCTCAAACAGTCCCGAAATTCGATCCTTGAGCCTCGACCCTCTCTCTCTCTGCAATTTGGTCACCAAAAGAGGCTCAGAACAACCTTCCCTTCAATGCTAGTCACCTTCCTTTTGTTGGTGGTGTAGACAAGGTCTTCTTCTCTCCTCAACGAGCTATCTTCTTGTGATGTGTTGCTCACTTGGATGTGTTGAAATGATCCTCACTCACCTCATATTCATACACAAACCTGAGGGCTACATGCGGTGTCAACAAGTCTGATTTGGACACAAGACGACCTGCTCTTTTCTCCCAAATTAATCCACAACCACATATATTGACTTCAAAAATTCATAACTTCATTTCCACAACTCGGAATCAGATGATCTTCCCTGCGTCAGATTCGTCTTGATGAGGGCTATCATCATCATCCATCACATGTCGAAATGTGCTCATAGTTTTGTCCCAAATCATGATGGGTGAAAAACCCCAAGCTTGGGTTTCAAGCCCACAAGGCCACTTGTGGAGCTCCTTGCTCCAAACCCTCGATCCACAAGGCTTGGAGTACCTCCCAAGCTACAAAAATCAATAGTGTCTATAAATCATTGGTCTTATCAGCATTGTGCTCTGATCTTGTGGAGAGATAGAGCTGTCAGTCAAGGCCTTACTATGTGACAATGTTGGTTGGTATGCTGCTAAACAAATGGGTTACCAATTTGACTCTTTGTATGAGATCGCTTCAGATTGAGAATGCCCATGTACCATTTATGAATACCTCCCTAGTTAAGAGGGAGTGTTGAAAAATGTGTAACTAGGTTCGGTCTTCATAAATTTGAAATGTACTTATGATTCTTGTAAATTGTAAAATGAAAGAATATTATTATTATTGTTTTTGGAGCATGGGTTTCATGTTCAAGGTATTTTATTTTATAGATCAAGCACCCATTGAGTGCTTTCAGGGTTTGTCGTAGGTCAAGAAGTTAAAAGAGTCATTGTCATAAGTTGAAGACCCCTTCAGGCACATTGTAACTTCTAAAGAAAATTATTTTTGTCATTTAAAGAGTCAAAAGACCAAGTCAACTTGGCAGCTGGCAAGTCAGTCTAAAAGAAAGAGCCACGTCGACCTTAAAGAACCTATACATAGGAGGAAACTCGACCTCCTTGAGAGACATTCATCCATCACTCACTCTAGAGAATAAGGAGGAAGAAGAGGTAGCAAAGAAGGAAGCCGACGAGGGAGACTTTTGTTTGGGCTATTTCTCTCTCACACGTGCAAAGGAGGACTAGGGTTTTTGTAGTAGATCTAGGGTTTCTATCTACAAGTTCGATCTTGAAGAAAAGAAGGCAAGAAGGTCAAGCGAAGGTCACCAAGGGTCATCCTTAAGCTCGAGAAGTCAGAGAAAGGCAAGCGAAGGTCAAATGAAGGCTCAAAAGGCAAATTGAGGCTCAAAAGGCAAATCGAGGCTCACATGTGTGGCAACACCAACTGCTGGGGGTCAAAAATTTCAGATCTGCAGTGAAGGCAAAAATTTTGTAGTTGGAGGTCAAAGAAGTGCTAGTGGAAGAGATTTGATTGGGTTTGATTGGATCAAGGTTAGCACATCATCCAGAGAAGCTGGTGTTTGTCTTGGAGGGTATTGGTTTCAGTCTTAAGGTCTTGGAATTCATCAATTGAAGAATCAATAAGGAAGAGAAGAGATTTGCGGGCTTTCCTCTCAAGTGGAGAGTTTTTGTCCTTGGCTTGCAATCTATATTCTGTGTTCTTGTTCTTCTTGTTTTGGTCGCTGTTTGACGACACACACACATAATAATAAGTAACAAAGCTAGTAAGTAAAAATACATCACAAACAACTATCAAGTAAAGAGAAATCACTCTAATCATTGCCCTATAGATTTCTCAACACAATGAGAGGTGATCATCTCCCTCTTGAACTAGCCTTCAAGAGTCATGATAGTCCATTGTCCATATAACATTGTTGCCTTCATTATATTTCAACCAACTACATCAACAACCAGGCCTAATTGAGACTATTCCGTCTAGTGCTACATCAAACTTGTCACAAGTGCTAGAACATCTTCACATTGATCATGCTAGGGTTTCTAGATTGCATATCTCAAATCTTTGTCATAATCCAGGGTTTCTTCCAAATCCTAACTTCAATCCATCAAACCCTAATAACCAGATTGCCTAGGGCTACCTTAAACCCTAACATTTTTTTAGCTCTCCACCATCTTCTCTTGCTTCCATCAAGGATGTCTTCTTAGGGGCCATCTTAATGACTTTTCTTCAACCTAACTCTGAAACCATGGTCGTTTTTCCTAGGGCTATATTGTTCTTTGCTTTAGATAATTGCATTTCTTCATTTACATATTAAATTCCCCCACATCATAACATTATTATTCAACAACATATGCAATTATATAGAAAGAACAATATCATCATCAATGTAGCGAAACTTAAAGGAACAATAGAAGAAAAACATTCACACGTAGAGACACTAGGATTGGTTGGAGACCATAGGAAAACCCACTACGGGGAAAACCCTTTCAAATTCTTCTTCTTATCAGGATTGTCATAAAATGCTCAGCAAAGAGAGGGTACAATGATCCATATCTTCAACCACAAAACTATCCAGCAAAATCAACTAATCAACATCCAAGAGAGGGACCAAACAATGCTAATAATCAAATCCCTGATTCAGAAGCCTGCACTCAACTGCCGAATTTTGCGGTCAACTGCAATCAATTGAAAAATCAAACCCTAGTTTCAAACCACACACAGAGAGTGTTTGTTCGTGCGACTGAAACCCTCAAACCACACTCATCAGCCTGTGTGCCTGCTGTTGCAACCTAAATATCCATGTGTCATCCCTGCGGTTGGAAACCAAAACCCTAGATCTCACGAGCGAGCTTCAGACCCTGCAATTTCAAACCTGTATGAACCGATCTCCACGAACCAACTCAAACCTATGTGAGCCAAACCAAAGAAAGAAAAATAATGATGATGATGTCCAATTGAGGGTCACTTGACTTGTATTTATAGTCATCCAAGGTGTCCAATTTCTCTTTTGGGCTGACTTGTCTTTTTGTGCACATATGGGCTCCAATTCAAAAATATACTTTCCTTTGTCCAAATCAAGTGCTTCATAAGTCAAAATTGGTCCTTTTGAAAAGAGGAATCTAGTCCCATGATTGGAATTTGTCGTTGAGTTGCCAAATTAAAACCTCTAAGGTAATCAAATGGATTGAGTTGCCAAATTAACACCTCTAAGGTAATCAAATGGATTAATTTAACAATTGAATCATTAAATCAAAACCTCAACCTATGTGCACAAAGATTGGTTGCTCAAATAAAACCATAGTTCAACCTCCCAATAATCACTAGTAGATTAAATTAACATGAACACATGTGCCAATTGGGGGAGAGGGTGGCCGGGTTGCATTCTAACAAATGTTGTACAATGGAAATATGTTATATCTTTGGGCAAAGACCACCATGGTAACTACACATTGATAAAATGGAAGCTCCATCTATGTTTGAAACTAGAGTGCATCATCAAAGAACTAGAATCATAATTAATGCCTCATCAAACCTTAGGAAAAATTTTGATTATCAAAGAAGTATGTTGTACCCCTCCATTCAAATTCAAACTTAGAAAAAAGTACATCCTCTAGTGTACTAACATGATCAAGCACATTCCACCTAGGTGTTGTCTAGGAAATGTTACAATGACAAGTCATATCGCCTAGGGAAATCCCACCAAGGCAAAGTGCACAACCACAACACACATCATCCAATGACATCAACATCATAAGGGGACAATAGAAATTCTAGCACGTCCAATTATCAAGTATGTCTCCACAATACATCCAACACAAGAGGACCGTGTAGAAGACCCCCTCCTAGTGACAAAAATAATACAGCATCACATGCAAAAGTCACTGGAAAACTCCAAAAATATCATGAAACATGTACCTCCTAACACCGTCATCATCTAAGAACAGGATGCGGCACATCCAAGAAGTATACCAAAATCACATCATAATGAGATATCATGCTCCATAATCATCAAATATGCAACCCAGGAAGTGATCAGCAAGGAAAACACAGGCGAGAAGACCACCAAACCAAATACCTCGATCAAATGATCCAATGCCATGAAGAGAAGGGGCTCCATGAAGATGTATTCCCCCAAGTTGGCCCAATACTTCAAGATACCAGCTGCAAATGTCCATCAATGTGATGAAAATCACAATATGGAACCTTGTATGATATGGGGTGTAGTAGACATCATTCTTTTTTTTTATTTTTTTGTTCCATGCTTGTACTTTCTATGCATTCCTAGATCTTGGATTTTAAGAAGTTGTAATTTCTAACGGTTAAGTTCTGAATGCATAGTGATGAAAACTAACTATTTCGATAAGGTGACAAGAGTCCAAATCTTATGGAGAACATGAAAAGGACAGTATCCCATTAAGATCCACTTAGACCAATTTGGCTTGTCAGACGTGTTAAATTTCTTTCATGATGGAGGGAAACCTCTAGAAGGTCAAACACCTACCCTCACACACACAAGCAAGCGCTCTACAGGTACTGGGTTTTGAACCCAGGCAGTGTGCATGGTGGTACCCTGTTCCAATGACTATGTCACAGTTCTATGGATATGGGTTTGTTCTATAAAATATAAACAATGGGAAGTCTATATGGCCTATTAATCTAATGAAGGTTGGAAGAAGGAGAAAAAATGAAAAGTCTCATGCCCTACAAGTTTAAAAGTGCAATAGATAGAAAAATCACAATAGACTTTGGATACAAGCATGCAGAACAAATGGAAAAATGAACATATTTGAATCTTCATTGTATACTATTGTATTGTTTTCTTGCCAGCGTTTTGTATAGAAATCCTGTCTATACAAATTCTGTCCTGTATGTTGTGCCTTTTTCAGAATTGTCTAGTATTCATGTTTTTATTGTCTTATGTTGTGCTGAAACTCATTTAATTTGACTTCTGTTCTGAAGAACATCTATAAAACTTTACTTGCATTTCATCTCCACTAGGATTATGTCTGTTTTAATTTTGATTCGTTTATTGTTATAAAATTGTAGTTGAGGATTCAGGACTCAATTTTTTAATGTCTCTGCAGGGTACACTACGTTGCCTCTGCAATGCTCTGAAAATTCCTTTCCAAAGTTCTATGCTCAAGTATGGATTGAAACATTATAATTTCCTTCGAAATTTTCCTATATAGATCAATTTTTTATGGATATACTGCATAGTTTTTTTTGAATTATAGGTGGGTCGGTTTCGATTTTGTAAAGCTAATCTTTGGGACCTATTATCTAGTTCTCATAAGTTTACATTGCTTTCACATGTAACACTAGCAAATAATGATTCATAAAGGAAGCTAGTGATTAATCATCTGCCACAGTACATGCAAATGCCACGACTGATGATGGAATGCAGAAAAAATTAAGAAGAGTACATTGATGACTTCATTTCATGAAATAAAGTCCTAATACAAAGGAGGGAAGGATGTGCATTATGTAAATTAGGTAAAGTCCAATTCATAACTTCTTATTTGATGATAGCTAATACATAACATTGCATTATGACATAACCATAACTTTCTTAAAGCCATTGATCTTTAAAAGGAGTTATAGATCAACTAGGTTCATGACTAGAGGAGGTACACATGATGAGAGTTCAGTCTAGAATACTTGTCTAAGTATGGGCGCATGCAATGTAGAACCAACCTTGGTGTGTATCAAGTCACACAGGGGATGTGCAGCAGTCCTGTTGCCGCAAATTCTAGCAAGCCTTGGAGAGGGGTACCCTACAAGTCTATTACTAGACCAAAAGACAACATTGGGATAGTGGCCCATTGTGACCATAGCCAAAACCCCCTACTCTTTATGGACTTTCACCAATGGGAGGAGTCCCGTCATATGGCCAATCTATAATGGATATTCTAGGTTTGAGGTATGAGGTAACCTAAGGGCTTCTAAGGAAAAGACACAACTTAAGTACAAGGCTCCAATCAAAGAGTTCAGGTAATTCCCTTTCCATAGAGAGGTCAAATTTACGCACACAAGACCTAGGGCTTGATTGGTCGTTTGAGAGTTGGGGTGGGCAAAGGTCAAGGTGAAGAGAAAGGGTTTCCCACAATATGTCTTAGCAAGTACAAGGCACATAAAACCCTCACAAAGCCCTCAAGTTGAAGCTATAACTAAACTAGGGCTTACCTTAGGGCAAATAACTAGGGCAAGGAAATTTATCGATGAAATTGAAGTGAATGCCTACCAAAAGGGGTGATTTTGTGGCAACCATTATCGTCTTGATATTTAGACTCTTGAAACTCCAAAATTCCTCCTCCCTAGGAATTTGCAGCAAGCCCTAGCTTGGCCGCTTGGCCTTAAAAGGGGTTGAATTAGATCAAGAGAGAGAGAGTAAATTTATGGATAAAAATTTAAGATGATAATCAACAAGGAAGGCTGGTGGCTAGTCCTAGGGTCAATGGAGTCTATGGGTTCTTAAAATTGATTTTATCTTGCAAAGGAGTAAGGCTATTTTGATGCCTTAACATCAAACCCATAACTATCACCTTTGTGAGGGATCAAAGGTCACTTGGGGGAGCTAACATGAGATCACCAAGGGGATTGCCATTCACATATTATACTATAAGTAATGCATGCAATGATAGGACCTAGTTTCCAATAAATTGATCATCAACAAAATTAGGGCACAAAATTATACTATATCATCAATTCATTTCATGCATTAGACATAAAATCAGAAATTTGCAGTAGGCAAGGTTACAAGACAATATGCATGAAATAATCCAAAGTATTGATCCAAAGAGACTTCTCCAATGACAAGAACAAATGCTCAAGATGATTTTTGCTCCATAGATCACATTTTTCCCATCACAACAAGAGGTTGAAATCCTCAAAGAGGCTGAAATATCCAAGTCTAAGTGATGATGATGAAAAGCGATATGTCCGCTCTATTTTTTGGAGGAGGAATAGTTCCTAATTGGCCTAAAAGCCCCTAAATCTCAAGTAAAATCGCAATGATGAATTGGGTTACAAGCCAACCCACTAGGAAAGACATAAAACATAAAGATTTTACCATACGTGTGAGCTGTAGGGCTGATATCATCCATGCATAGGGCTATATGAGGCATGCATTAAGGCTTCTAGGTGACATACTAGGTGTAGAAGCCTTTGAAAATCATCCTCCAAGGGTTGGCCCTTAGGTCTCTATCAATATCCCTCTATGGACCCCAAATTTCATTTTGGGGTAGAAAGGTGGTCTCATGGGTCTTCAAATGGCGATAGTGTCAATCTCTGCTCCAACGTTGAGGGCTTCCAAGGTGGTGCTACCCTCCCATGTCTCAAGGGTAGAGACCATCCTCATCTTGGCCTTGGATCAACTGCCATCCCTTCTAAAGTGCTAAGTTGGTTGGGGGCCCGCTGGGTCCTGGTGTATCTTCCCAAAAAGTCATCAAATATAGGGCAAAATGCCAGAATGCTATGGGTGCTGGAGGTGCCCAAGAGTGTGTGTGATGCTTTGCTGCTGCTTGGAGTCCCATGGCTCTCAACGCTACACCAGTGGGTGCTAATATGCTTCTCTAGAGGTATGGGTTCTAATTAAGGTGCCTAGGTCATGGCAATGGAACCACCAGAACAATCACATCACAAAGTCTAGCAAACAACAAATCATTAGGTACAATAATCGTTTTTGCATCTAAGTGCACCAAGCTTGAATGTAAACGTGTTAATTTTAGGTATGTTCTATCCTTAGAGCAATTTATCTCAATTTTTCCAATTAGCGCAATATCTTTTCTAGATTAGCAATCACATCAACATAATAGTAAATTGCAGATAGAACATAAACATAAATCGCACAAGACAAGCCAAGGCAAGAGGACACAAGATGTGGTGCTAGCCAGGGACAAACCCCAATGTGGGGAAACCCTTGATCAATTCTTCTTATATGTTCTTCAATAGTTCAACAGAGAGAGAGAGATAGTACATTGATCCAGGTGGATATTGGTGGCCACCCGCTAATTCCACGTGGATCCCCTCTAGTGCTTCTTTCAGTTTCCTTAATTATAGCACAATTTACTATTTTTAGCAGTTTTTCGAGTCCAAAACTTCTGGAGCCGTTTTGAGGCCCTAAACGACGTTTTTTGGGAAATCTACCACCAGCGATTTTTCTGACGAAAAATCGTCTTTTTCGTCGTAGTCCTTGGAGAGATCTTTCCAACGGGCTATCATGCACGTCAAATGGAGATAAGGCGACCAATTCGCGACCCCGGGAAGTTGATGTACCAACTTACCAAAAAACGGGGCCCACAATTTGGCGTTTCATCTTCCAGGGTTAGGTTTTGGAATGTGAAGGGTTTTTCCATTGTTTCTCAACAATAAATAGGCCTTCGAGCCTCATTGTAACACAGTTCAGAGGCATGTAGCCACACATCTCTTCTCAGAGATAAGCTACCATCGCCCTAGCTGGCTTATTTCTATTTCCGGTTGTAAGCATATTTCAGTATTTTCCATTAATGAAATGAAGTATTATTTCCGCTGCATCTTTGTGTATATGGTTATCTCTGTATTTTATTGCCTTCCTGTTTAAATCTGGATCAATGGTATCAGAGCGGTCTGCTTTTTCTCTATTTTTCTTTGCATGTCCCCAAC